>ML402848.1:0-28050 GCA_005239525.1 Nicotiana knightiana
ATATATATATATATATATATATATATATATATATATATATATAAGGTATTTGCTTAATATTTTAAAGAAAAACCTATGCAAATGTCTTTTCAATGTTTTCTTAAATTTTTATTCTTCAATTAAACAACCAAGGATGAAAAGTTTTACGTTCTTTTTTTGGTAATTTGGTTGTAAAACTGAAAATTTTAGCAAATATTATTCTTCAATTAGAAGCAAACTCTACCTGTTAATAAGTCTCAAGGGACAACACAAGATCAAATGTTATTTGAACCTAATGTGACGAATACTAGTCGAGTTGCTATGTTGGATCTTCTCTAATTAATTTTGTGAGATCAATGGTAATAGTTTATGTGTTTTGCTATGTTTTGATGATTTAACAAACTTAATGATAAGAACCAGATAGAGAATCAGTTTCACATCCTCAACGTGCTCAGGATAAACAAGTATGGGACATGTTCCACCTCTCAGAGTCCAACAGAGGGAACAAATGGACATCAGTCCCTTACAAATTGTGCCAGTTAACTCCTCACAGCTGTAAAGCTGCTGCAATTGTTCCTCTGCACACACGCAACAGTGCAAACAGTTCAACAGTCACTTTATGGAGAATGTCGTCTTGTACCGGATATTGCTTGCATTATCCAAGTGACATCACTTGGGCATTGTTAACTTGAAGCAATGAAGAAAACAATGCACTTGGACATTCCAGAATTGATAAAGTCATCTCTCAAGTGTTTCGTGCAAGTGATTTCCAGGATTCAAGAACGAAGAACAACATAACAAATGACCAGTTTCTAGCATTGTATTATTATATGTCCCTCGTTGTGTTGTACCTTTGTTCGTTTGATTTACTTGTAATTCCTACTTAGCTTAGCTAGATGCATTGTGTAGGAAATCAATTGCAAAATCATAAACCTTGTGTTTGTGTCTTATCTATAGTTAGTCAAGTTGTGTACTTTGTAATACAATTATTACAAAGAGGCTTGTAATAGAGTTATTACAAGTGAGCGAGGGATTAAGAGTTTAATTCCTAGGTTACAATAGGTTGTAATCTGAAAGTTGCTCGGTTAGTGAAGTTGAAATCCTACGAGTGTAGGTAGTAGTTTTTAATCCCGTGAGCTGGGAGTTTTCCGCGTATAACTCTGTTGTGTCATTTACTTATCTCTTTGTTCGTGTTCTGTGGGAACTGATAGAGAATCATGTTCTCTATACAGTTTGGTGGACCCTTATTTTCTATCAATTGATATCAGAGCAGGTTTTTTCTATCAGGCTAACACCTAGAAAGATTCCTCATGGCTCCTCTACCAAACTTTGAAGAAGGTCAATCCACCTACATACCACCAAGATTCTATGGCCAATACATGGATGGTGGAAGACAAGGATGCATGATTTTATCATGGATGAAGATTCAGAGCTCTTAGATGTTATCTGCGATGGTCCTTTCATTCCTATGAAGATCACTGGTGAACCAGCAGTGACAGTTCCCAATACAAGGAAGAAGTACAACGGTACTGACCGCAAGGCTATAGAGAAGAACTTTCGAGCAAAAAAGTTCCTCGTCTATGGTATTGGACCAGACGGATATAACATGATCTTTGCCTGTCAATCTGCCTAGGAGATCTGGGAAGCTCTCCAAACAACACACAAAAGGGAACTCAAGTCAAAAAGTCGAAGATTGATATGCTAAGTATTGAGTATGAACTCTTCATGATGAAGGATGATGAGTCCACTTAGGACATGCACACTCGCTTCACCTCCATCATCAATGAGCTCCATTCTCTGGGAGAAATCATTCCAAGGAACAAGCTTGTCAGGAAAATACTTAATGTTACTTGGTTCCTACGAAAGCAAAGTAAATGCTATCACGGAGGCAAAGGATCTACAAAAGCAGACCATTGATGAACTCATTTGTAATCTGGAAACTTATGAAATAAAGAAAAAGAAGGATCATGAGAGAGCCAAAAAGGGAGAAGAACTTGGTCCTCAAGACACACAACAATGACTCAAGTGGTGAGGATGCTGATATGGCTTACCTAACAAAGAGATTTCAGAAGATGGTTCGCAGAAATGGAGGCATTCCAAAAAGGGGAAGCTCCAGCAAGCCAAGAGGGTATGACTTATGTCATAAGTGCAAGAAGCCAGGACATTTCATCAAGGATTTTCCTCTTCTCAAGCAAGACCAGTACAAGCACAACACAGACAAAGCAACCAAAAGGAACCTGGTTCCTGGCAAAAGATTCAGGAGAAAAGAAGCCGCTGACAATGTTGTGAAACAAGCTCTTGTTGCATGGGGAGATTCTTCCAGCGAATATGGAGAAGCTGATGCACAAAGTGATACCTCCATGTTGGCAATTGAAAGTGAAGCAGCTGATTATGATTCTATCTTTGCCCTGATGACAAAATCTGACGATGAAATCTGAAGTCTTACTCCCAGAAAAAGCTTATATCTTTGGAAAATGGTTTGATTGATACTTATCACAATCTTATAAATGATAAAAATGCTTTAACTATAGAGTTAGGAGAGGTAGAAAATGAGAGAGATGATTTGGTAATCGTAGTGGCTGACCTAAAAGAAACCATCAAGGACTTAATGAAAGAAAAGAGTGTTCTGATTAAAAAGGTTGAAGACGTAGAAAATGAGAGAGATGACTTGTTGGTAGTCGTCATGGACCTAAAAGAAACAATAGAGGAGTTAAAAAGGGGAAATAGTTCTGGGACTGTCCAAAAGGAAATGGAAGTTGCAAGTGAGGCACACATTAAGCTTGAAATTAATCTCAAATCATATATCTTGTGTGCTGAACTTGAAAGAAACAAACAACTTCAAGAAGATCTAGGCAGAGTTAAAAATGACCTAGAAAAATCTCTAAAGTAGACCTAGTCCTCTGATACAATTGCTTCCATGTATACAAACAATAGTGAGAACAGGCAGAGAGTCGGGTTCCAAAAGAAAAAGACTCCCTACAATCCACATAGCAAGTATGTTACTACCCCTGATAACTGGCTTTGCACTCATTGTGGCAACAATGGTCATTTTAAAGAAAACTATAAGTCTAGAATTCAGTCCTAACAGAAAAATAAGGTTTTTATTGAAAAGGTAATTGTTGCTAAGGAACCTGGTCCCTCCGTTAAAAAACGTGTATTGCCTGCCTGAACAAAAATATGTTTAATTCGCCCTTTTCCTCTCTACAAGGGACCCAAACTTGTTTGGGTTCCTAAGTCTAATCCTTGATTCTCTTGTGCAGGGAACAATGAAAGAAAGCAGCCAAAAATGGTACATGGATAATGGCTGTTCAAAACACATGACTGGGAGCATCGATGATTTCCTTTCACTCAAAGCCCTGCAAGGAGGGAGTATGTCCTTTGGCAATGGAAAAAATGGATACATTCTGGGAGTAGGAAGAATTGGAAAGTCAGTCACTCACTCAATTGAAAATGTGTATTATGTGAACGACTTGAAATATAGCCTACTGAGTGTTTTCCAAATCTACGACAAAGGAAACAAAGTGGAATTTGTGTAAAAATCTGCACAATCACAAATCTTGTGACTGGTGAAGTGATCCTGATTGTAAAAAGATACAAAAACATTTATGTTACTTATTTTGAGTCCTTGCAAAATGGGGATCTCACATGTCTGAGTGATGTTGATGATGATGTTGAACTGTGGCACAAAAGATTGGGTTATGCAAGCTTTACTTTGCTGAATAAATTTGTCAAGAAGGACCTGGTTTGTTGCGCACCTAATTCAAGCTTCAAAGATCACAAGGTGTGTGATTCATGTGTAAAAGGAAAGCAATTCAGGTCCTCCTTCAACCCCAAAATGGAAGTCAGCACCTTAAGGTCACTTGATCTTCATCATATGGATCTCTGTGGACCTATGAGGGTGCCAAGTAGTGGAGGAAAGAAGTACATTTTTGTTATAGTGGATGATTATTCTAGATTCACCTGGACCTTGTTCCTAAGAACCAAGGATGAAACTTTTCCCTTGTTTGCTGCTTTGTAAAGAAGATCCAGGTGCATATGAGCCAATGTTGTATGTATAAGATCTGATCACAACACAGAGTTTGACAATGCAAAGTTTGACGAATTATTCGCTGAAAATGGCATAAGTCATAATTTCTCCGCTCCAAGAACACCTCAACAAAATGGTGTTGTGGAGAGAAAAAATAGGTCTCTTGAAGACATGGAAAGGACAATTTTGATTGACAATGGCGTTGCAAAAGGTTTCTGGGCAAAAGCAGTTAACACTGCATGCTACGTGGTGAACAATACCTCCTAAACAAAACCCTGTATGAACTGTTGAATGGGAGGAAAACCAAGCTAACACATTTAAGGACATTTGGCTGCAAATGCTTTGTCCTCAACAATGGCAAAGAACACTCTGAAAATTTGATTTCAAATGTGATGAAGGAATCTTTCTAGGATATTCATCACAAAGCGAAGCCTACAAAGTCTACAACAAAAGAACTCAATGTGTTGAGGAAAGCATATACGTGATCTTTGATGAATCACACCACCTATGTGGGAAAAATTCACATGATAAGATTGATCAAGATGGAGAGCAGTCAATGGTTCCTGGTGAAGTCATTGATATGGAAAATGGAAAGGCTAACACGATGAATCACGTCAAGGAGTCAAATGAAAATGGTGCAGCTATATCTCCAACTGATGTAGAGGAACCTAGTCCCGCAATAACAACAACTGAAGCTGAGAATAGAGTTTTTGATGGTGTGCAAGGAACCCCAGATGCTGAGATGAGAAGCGGGACTTATGTCAACAATGGATTACATTCAAAAACCTGGATCCTCTCACAATGAGATTCAGGTATCTATCTGGAAGCACAAGATTTCACACTCTCTTCAAAATGTGATCACTCCTCTTGACTCATGGATTCAAACCAGATCAAAGTCAAAAAAACTTACTTGCCTTCTCAGCCTTTCTTTCTCAAATTGAGCCCAAAAATATAAAGGAAGCATTGAAAAATGCTGACTGGATTACTATTATGCAAGATGAACTCCATCAATTTGAGAGTAACAACGTATGGAACCTGGTTCCTCCACCTGCTGATAGAATTGTTATAGGAACCAGGTGGGTATTCAGAAACAAGCTCGATGAGTTTGGAAACATAATAAGGAACAAGGCAAGGCTGGTAGTTCAAGTCTACAATCAAGAAGAAAGGATTGACTATGATAAATCTTTTGCTCCAGTTGCTTGAATGTAAGATAACAGAATCCTTATTGACTTTGCATCTCATATGAAAATTCAAATTGTTCCAAATGGATGTAAAAAGTGCATTTCTAAATGAATTTCTAAAAGAAGAAGTCTTCGTCAAGCAACCGTCTGGCTTCGAATGTCTTGAGCATCCTGAGCATGTATTTAATAGACAAGGCTTTATATGGCTGAAGCAGGCTCCTCGTGCATGGTATGAAAGGTTGTCCAAATTTCTCCTAGAAAATGGCTTTACAATAGGATAAATCGAATACACCCTATTCCTGAAGAAACAGTAGAGGAAACTGCTCATTGTGCAAGTTTATGTGACGACATCATCGTTGGTGCAACAAATGATTCTCTGTATGAAGAGTTTGCAAAGCTCATGGGAAGTGAGTTCGAAATGAGCATGATGGGGGAATTGAATTTCTTCTTAGGTCTGCAAGTTAATCAAACTCCTAAGGGCACAAGGATAAGTCAGCAAAAGTACATCAAAGAGCTTCTAAAGAGATTTGAGATGGAAAGCTCAAAAATCATTAACACTCCTATTGACACTACCACTCTCCTAGACATGGGTGAACCTGGTTCTCCTATTAATGAGACCATGTACAGAGGCATCATTGGGTCACTCTTGTATCTCACAGCAAGCATACTCGATATCGTATTCAATGTAGGACTATGTGCCAGGTTTTAATCTAATCCAAAGGAATCTCATCTGAAGGCTGCCAATAGAATCCTAAGGTATCTCAAAGGAACGCAGGACCTGGTTCTCTATTATCCCTCAAGAGAAAATTTTTACCTGATCAGGTATGCTAACGTTGATTATCTAGTGGATAGAAAAAGTACTTCTAGCATGGCACACTTTCTGGGATCGTGTCTAATTTCATGGGGTACGAGGAAACAAAACTCAGTGGCTCTTCTGGCAGCTACCTCTTGTTGTGCTCAATTACTGTGGATCAAGCAGCAGTTAGAGTACTTTGGTGTTTTTTCTGATTGTGTGTCATTACTGTGTGATAACACAAGTGCTCTCAACATGACAAAAGACCCAGTTCAGCATAAAAGAACAAACGATAGAGGGAGAAAAAAATCAGGAAGTCTCCAGTCTGCAAGTTGAAGAAAGTTCGGAGGCACAACAGAGTGTAGTTTGTAGTGGTGAAGAATAAATGCCGATTACCCCAAGTCTCGATTTGAATGTTGCCCTACCCTACAAGTAATATTTATTTTGAATCTACTTTGGGGTTAAATGAACAAGAAGCCATAGAAAATATGTTGTTAATAGCTACTGAGGGAGTTGTGGTTGGTGATTGTGGGAAAGTTAACAAGATTGTTGGGTGTCAGGGGGAAGGTGAAGGTCATCTGGAAGAGAGTAGGGAACTGGTGCCTTTTGAAAATCTAGCACCTGATAATACTACTAGGAACCACATGAGGGATCTGATCCCTCAGCCCAAGAGTAGCCCTCTGCTCCTACTTGGGACTAAACCCCCTGTTCTTCAAAAGAACCCCAGGTCAATGTTGACCCTGCTCCCTTTGCTCATTTCGATGCTGAGCCATTAACCATTGTTATTCCTGAGATGAGATCTCTTTCTGAGTAAGAGAATGAGGAAAGTGAGGAAGATTAGGATAATATCACTGTTGCTAGTTTTATTGCTGCGAGGAGTAGTCGGGAAACTCCAAAAAATCCCACTCCTAAAAGACTCACTACTAGGCTGCAGAAGAAGGAAGCTCTTGAATCAGTTCTGAAGAAAAACAAGGAAGAAAAGAAGAAGAAGGTTGGTAAAGGGTGGAAAGGTAGTGAATGAAGAGGTAATTCCTCCAACACTTGTTGTTGATGTTGATGGTGAGGTGAATGAGGAACATAGTTCCTTAATTCATAAGTCCTCTAAGAAACCTACAGTTCCAATATCTAGGAAATAGTCATTTGGGAGACTGATGGAAGCCAGCAATATTGAAGTAGAAAAGTCTGGTGCGAAGGTGGCTGAGTCTGATGAGAAAGCGTCTGAAAAATCTGGAGAAAAGGTGTCTGAGATATCTGTAGAGAAAGGGAAAAATGTGAGAAAAATTTGTGAAACGGAAGGCTGGTGCCAATGAAGAACCAGGTTCCTCCAAGAAGGCCAGAATGGGTGTGGCCAAGGATGAAGGAAGAGAAAACCTGAGAAATCAGAAGGTGATGTGGGGAAGATCATTTTTCCCTGATATTCTTGGCATGACATCGATGCGCCAACTAGTTGATATCTGTAAGTTTCAATAGTGGATACACTTGTTCACCACTGAGAGCCCTAAAGTGTGAGACAGAGGTGCGCAGTTTCTATGCCGACATGTTCACGGTAGAAGATGAAAACATATGCTGAAGGTGAATGTTGTTGACTTTGTGATGGATGAGGTTGTGTCGGGAACAATTCTGGGGGTACCTACTGGCGGCATATCATCCATTGAGGGGACTTGTTCTTCAAACTTCAGAAATTCCATTTTGAAGGACGTGCAGTACAGGAGGGGGAATGGGTACAGAAGAAGACTCTCCTTCCAGTGTACCAACTGTTGTTTGAGATGGTGAACAAGGTTTTTCTCCCAAGCGCAGAAAGGTGTTCTATTACATCACGAGTAAACATGTTCCTCATGGAAGAACTAGATGCCTACTCCACCATAAATCTTCCAAGTATTATAATTGAGCACATTAAGAAGGTGGCAGATTTTAAGAATGGTAATCATGGGCTGCCCTAAGGGTTCCTACTCACTAAGGTATTTAAATTCTTCAAAGTTTCTTTGGGAAAATCTACAATGGGTACTCGCAAGCAGACCTTCTTCAAGACCACCTTAGAAGAGTGTGAGTACATCAATAAGGAAGGAAGGGTTGACAGCAATTTCATTATCTCTCAACTGATTGAAGCTCAGAATTTTTCCAATGAAGAGATAAGGAAGTTGAAGGTGCGGAATGTTATTCTTGAATGTCAGCTCAGTCAGGCCCAGAAGGCACCTGGTTCCAGCAGCATGCAAGGCACAAAGGTTGCCCATCTGACCAACAAAAATACCGATCTTAGGAAACAGGTCGAGGACCTGAAGAAGAGGCTGCTCAATGAGCAAGTGTCCACAAATGGTCGAATATATATCCTCCTTAGAACCCTTGCCTCTTCATCTCTGCCTCCCCCTTCCAATGCTCCATAAAATTGTTCCCTTTCGAGTGTCTAATTCAAGTTGTTTGTCCCTTGTTTTGGTCCCTTTGTTTTAATATGTTTAGTGGTTGGTACTTTTTCTGTTTTTTTTATTTCGTGGATGGTTATGTAACAAATGGTAATGCTAATTCTGCTCCCTGTTTATTTATAAATTAATGAATATCCCGTCCTTTTGCTATGCATGCCTTGCTCTTATGCTCTGTTCTTAGTCATGTCTGTGTGCACACACCTGGCACGAGTTAACCATGTTAGACTTCTTTTTGTTTATTACTTGTTACTGATCTTTTTATGATGCCAAAAGGGGGAGAATTAATTGGGCGGGAACAGGTTCAGGGAGAATACAAGAAATATTTATGGTACTCTGGTTCTTAGGGGGAATCTTAATTACAAGTTTGTCATCATCAAAAAGGGAAAAATTGATAGGTTATGTGTCTTGCTATGTTTTGATGATCTAACAAACTTAATGATAAGAACCAGATAGGCAACTTGTTCCACATCCTCAACGTGCTCAAGATCAACAAGTCTTAAGTCTCGGACATGTTCCAGCTCTCATAGTCAAAGAAACAATAGAGGAAAATGTTCCCTCGCAAATTGTACCAGTAAACTCTCCACAGCTGTAAATTTGCTGCAATTGTTCCTCTGCACACACGCAACAGTGCAACATTCACTTTATGGGGAATGCCTTGTATCGGATATTGCTTGCATCATCCAAGTGACATAATTTGAGAATTATTAACATGAAGCAATGAAGTAAACAATGCACTTGCACATTCCAGAATTGATCAAGTCTTTTCTCAAGTGTGTCTACCTACTTGCAAGTGATTTCCAGGATTCAAGAACGAAAAACAACATAACGAAGGACCAATTTCTAGCATTGTATTATTATATGTCCCTAGTTGTGTTGTACCTTTATTAGTGTGATTTACTTGTAATTCCTACTTAGCTTAGCTAGAAGCATTATGTAGGAAACCAATTGCAAAACCGTAAACCTATTGTTTGTGTCTTGGCTTGAGTTAGTCGAGTTGTTAACTTTGTAATAGAGTTATTACAAATAAACTTGTAATAGAATTATTATAAGTGAGTGCGGGATTAAGAATTTAATTCCTAGGTTATAATAGGTTGTAATCTGAAAGTTGCTCGGTTGGTGAAGTTGAAATCCTACGAGCGTAGATCGTGATTTTTAAACCCATAAGCTGCGAGTTCTCCACGTAAAACTCTATTGTATCATTTATTTATCTCTTTATGCATGTTCTGTGGATTTGATAGAAAATCAAATTCTCCATACAGTTTGATGGACCCTTAGTTTCTACGAGTGGAAAAATGACTAAATAACAAGAGAAGTTTACTTCTCATTTTTCTATTTTACAATCTCGGTAAAGCTTGAATGACTCGACTCATTCATTGTCATTCAATGAATTTAGGGAAATTTATAACTTGTTCAAAGAAAAGTAATTCTATTGAGTTGGTTGATCTGGTTAAATCGTTGGGGGACCTTTGCCTTAACAATTTGCACAGTTTATCGCCAAAGGTAGTGGTGAAGTGATAATACTCCATTCTCAACTAGAGATTTAAGGTCTAAGCCTTGAGAATATAATCGTCTTTGGTATAAAATATTTTAACCTAAAGTAAGTTATCTCGAAGCGAATTCGAATTACTCAAGCTCCAAAGCGGATACTAAATATTGGGTGAAAAGTTAAAATAAAAAATTATATTTGCATAGAATAAATACATCAAAATGAAAGGCATAGAAAGGAGAAGTCCCTACAAATTGGATAAAAGATCATATGTAGTATTATATTGGTTGAATTAAAGGATAAAGGTATAGTAGGGAAGATGAGTTGCGAAGAAAAAGTAGGAGATGTTAGAATCATGTCTTCCTCTTCCCCCATGTGAACTGTTTTGTAATAGCAAACCCTCTCTCCTCTTTCCTTTGTCCTCAAATCACAGTCACATGGAGACTATGTGAATGTCCCTTTTACACAAAAAAATAAAAATAAAGAATCCCCACCTCTTACATTTATTCAAGACTTCAACCAAATCACAAACCATATAGTTTAATTTCTTGAATGTAGCTTCCTTGCACCATCGCATTAATTGTTATAATTCTCTTTTTCTTTTTTTTCTTCTTTTTTTAATAGAAAAAAAAAACTATAGGAGACACTAATAATGATTAGTGATAAGTTCAAAGGCATGTTAAGTACCTCTGTCACGCAGAAACCTTGTCTACTGCATGTGCCTGCTATATAACAATACATTAGTATTATCTTCTGTTTTTAAAAAGTTTGAGATTGTTGATTTATTTATTTTAAAATTTGATTCTTTGCCATGCATTATTAAACAAAAAATAGCCAACCCCCTTGTTCAAGTTAACTTGAATATTACGTCTTTGCTCTCTTTTCCTTCTTCTTTTTTCTTTCTGCTTCAGATAATAAAAAAATAAATAGTCTTTGGATTAGCATATTCTTGGTTTCAAGTTCACGACTTTTGATATTCGAACGCGGTTCAGAATCTTATGGGATTATCTCCTTTTCACCAAATTCATACTATCCCATTGTGGTATGAAAACAGTGATGTTTCAAAACAAAAAAATTTAAATTTTTATTCTTAATTAGAAGTTTTGAGTTACGACCGAGTGTTGGAACAAAATTCTTTCGTGGTAAGGAGCACTACAACCCTCCATAGTCCATTTTCCACGGCGCGAATTTGAGTTAGTTGAGGTGGATAAAAATGGTTTCTGATTGAATTGAAAAAAAAAAAAAATTTTGCATGTTTAATAAAGAGGTAAAGACGGCCTAAAGTAAATCTGATGACGGAAAATGCGTAGTTGTAAACCTCCTTCACTGAAATTACAAAAACAAATTTAATTTGAATTATGATGGAATTAACGGTCATGGAAATCCAAGAGGATTAGCATGTGCAATCCAGGAAGAAAATTGAGAAAGAAGAAACGAAATGCTAATATGCAACAAAGATTCTTTTGGCTAATATATTAGTCAATGTCGCTCTCCATAATTGTCTAAAAATCCTAATTTTTGGAGAGTTGGGAATCCCAAAAAATTCTCAAAGGGTCCGTACAGAAAAGGGGAGTAGGACACAAAAGTAGCATTATTGCACGTGGAAGTAGCCAGCAGGACCCTACTTGTTCATTTCCATCAGAAATTATAACCAAACGGAGCAGCCCAAAAAGTTGAAGGACCATTCCAATAATTAAGTTTTTACTGCAATTATATTTTTCTTTTAAATAAAAAGAGAGGGAACTCAATAAACATGGGGTGCAAATGTGTACAAATTAAAAGAGTGGGTCCTGCTTTAGCACATTTTCATCAACTTATGGTAGACAATGTGATATACCACGGCCTACCACTCACAAATCCTGTTTACTGAATCAAAGGAACTGAATTGTTTTTGTGAAGAAGATATATAAGTGTTTTCCGGCAGCCCGGGGCTTATTTATATTTATCGAAAAATGGAGGTCGGAAATGGACCTCGGTCGCTTCTTTTTACATCCTGAATCTTGATTTAATGATAAGAGTCTAACACATAAAGTGTGGGTTAGACATAGGCAAAATATCTTAACACCCCCTAAACTTAACACGGATTATTAGTTATAGTCTTAAACTATTCGTGGTTTTAATTACCTCCCTTAACTCGGGCTTTTGAGAGTCATCAGCCCTTGAACGCTGATGTGACAAAGAGTGTGGGTGTACTCGCCTGCCACGTGAATCTTTCAGTATATGTGGTATTTTATTTAAATAAAATATATTTTTACCTTTTTATAATAAAACTTAGATAGAACTACATTATTTAGGCTAAATATTTTTATTTGGTTAAAAATAATAAAGTTTTAGTTAATCTTTTTTTTGAATTTGACCTGAAAATAAAGATTATACAATTGAAATAAAGAGTCAAGGCATCTAAAAGTTATAAAAAAATACACATGACTTTTCGTTTCTTCTGACATCAGGTACTTCGAATTGGATTATGAAAACTCTGGTTCAATTTTTTGGTTATGAAATACCAAACCAAATAATTTCAGTTTGGTTTGTTTTCTTAGAGATTTCAGATTAATTGGTTTAGTTATTTTGAAATTCTGTTTAAACCTATGGACATCTTCTGACAAGAAATAATAGACCTCTAAATAAAGTATTTATGTTAAATTACCTAATTTCCTCATTCCCATTATATTCATCTGAAATTTTGATAATTGTAAGTACAAATGTAAACCCTTGATATGACAAAAGGATTACAAGAAGAAAAAAATAATAAAAAAAGTATGAGATAACTATCATGAGTATATGTTATAAATAGTCAATTGAAATAAATTGTCAAGGTATCTAAAAAGTAATAAAAAATACACATGACTATTTTTTTTAATTGTATAAATCCTTATTTTCAGATTAAATTTAAAAAAGATTAACTAAAAATTTATTAATTTTAGCCAAAAAAAAAAATTAGCCTAAATAATGTAGCTCTATCCAAGTTTTACTATAAATTGTATTCGAAAAAAATTATCCAAAAAGTAACAAACTTAAAAAGGTAAAAATATATCTTATTTTTAAAAAAATGTCACATATACAGAAAAATCCACGTGACAGACGAGTGCACCCACACTCTTTGTCACATCAGCGTCCAGGAGGTAATGGCTCTCAAAAGATCAAGTTGGGGAGGGGGGGAAGTAATTAAGACCACGAATAATTTAAGGTTATAATTAAAATTCATATCAAGTTTAAGGGGTATTAAGGTATTTTGCCGTTAAACATACGCTGCTTGTCCGAGAAGCAAAAATTATTGCATAAATTGAAGCGTGTCAAATGACTTTTAGGAGTTAGCTTGCTGAAATATATGTTCATGTCTTTTATCATTAGGTTGCTGAGCTCTGTTTTCAACATATTTTAGTCGGGTGGTAAACCAATTTGGATTTATGGTGGAACGTTCGACTACAAAAGTCATTCAGTTTGTAAGGAGATTGGTAGATCAATATAGAAAAAAGAAGAAAGACTTGCATATGGTGTTCATTGATCTAGAGAAAGCATAGGATAAAGTCTGAAGAAAAGTTCCACGAAGATGTTTGGAGGCTAGAGGTGTTCCTGTAGCTTATACTATGGTGATTATGGACATGTATGATGGCTAATATCATGGTTAGCATAGTGGGAGGAGAATCGGACGATTTTCCAGTTGTGATGGAATTGCACCAAGGAGATTAGCTCTTAGCCCCTTTTTATATGCCTTGGCGATGGATGTACTGATGCACTATATTCAAGAGGAGGTGATATGGTGTGTATTATTTGTAGATGACATAGTACTGAATGATGAGATGCGAGGTGGTGTTAACGCAGGGCTGGAGGTTTGGAGATAGACCTTAAAGTCTAAAGGTTTCAAGATAAGCAGGACCAAGAAAGAATACTTGGAGTGAAAGTTCAGTAACGCGACTCATGAAGCGGACGTGGATGTGAGGCCTGATACACAAGTCATCCCCAAGAGAGGAAGTTTCAAGCTACCTTAGGTCGATAATCCAAGGAAATGGAAAAATTGACGAGGTTGTTACACGTTATACTGGAGCAGGGTGGGTGAAATAGAGGCTTATATCCAGTGTTTTGTGTGATAAGAATGTGCCACCACAATTCAAGGGTAAGTTCTACAGAGTGGTAATTAGACCGACTATGTTGTATGAGCCAGAAGTTGGCGTCAAGAATTCTCATATGCCACCATAACTTAAGGGTAAGTTCTACAGAGTGGTAGTTAGACCGACTATGTTGTATGAGCCATTCTCATGACCAAAAGATTAAAGTAGCATAAATGAGGATGTTGAGATGAACGTGAGGGCATACTAGAATTGATAAGATTAGGAAAAAAAATATTCGGAATAGGGAGAGAGTGGGCCCGGTAGAGGACAAGATACGAAAAACGAGGCTTAGATGGTTTGGGAATGTGAAGAGGAGAAGCACATATGCCCTAGTAAGGAAATGTGATAGGTTGTCCTTGGTGGGTCTGATGAGAGGTAGAGGTAATCCACAGAAGTATTAGGCAGATGTGATTAGGCAAGATATGGCGTTGCTTCAGCTAACCAAAGATATGACCCTTGATAGGAGAGTGTGGGGGTCAAAAATTAGGGTAGAGGATTAATAGGTAGTCGGGCTTTTTTTTTCATACCAATATTAGTGTTAGTCTTGTATTCTATTATTCTTAGATTTCTATCACTACATGTTGTTTCTTTCACTTTGTTTTCTTATTATCTTGTTGTTGCTACTGCTTTCTTTTCATCTCTCTAAGCCGAGTGTCTACCGGAAATAGTCTCTCTACTCTTTCAAGGTAAAGTAAGGTTTGCGTACACACTATCCTCCCCAGATTCACTTGTGAAATTATATTGAGCTTGTTGTTGTTGGTAAAATTGTTAACCCTGTGTATAAGTAGATTTCCATTAGCATTATGCAATTAAATATCTAGCACAAAACATTTCTAATTTTCTACTGCTAATAATATGGTTAACAAAGATAATTCATATGTTGGAACGTTCAATCAGATAGATTTACCTGAGTGCTAAAGGTTAGTCAAACGGGAGGCAGCTGTAAAACTATGAGGTCACCAAACACTAATACTCAATTATAAATATGGTTTGACTAAATCAGGCGACAAAATTGCTGCCTCCCAAAACTACTAAGTAACCAAACACTGATATTAGTTATAAAAACTGGGGTGGCCCTTCCATAAAGCCATTAAAGTATCAGTCTTAGGCCCCATATTTATAGAGGTTTCATTTTTTATTACACTTAATAGGTTATATATAAATTTAAAAAAGATTCTGTGAAGTAAAAAAGTTTGATTTCTTTCTTTAACAAGTATAGAGAAGAAGGATTTGCAACTGCTATGATTTCCCCCAAAAAAATTGTACTTGAAATGAATATCGAACCCAAATTTCATAATAAACGTAGGATATATAAAAAGGTAACAATTTGATGAGAATTTTTATCATAAAATCTCAAAATCTTTCGAAGAGTCCTTTGGAGTTGATTACTTTATACATAGTAGACGAGGCTATTTTTTCACTTCAAACTAGATTTAACAATTCCAAGCATATGAAAATACTTTTGGTTTTCTATTTAGCGGTAAAAATTAAGATCACTAGATGATGAAAATTTGAAAAAATATTGCTTTTCTGTTGAATGTTCCTTAAAGCATACTAATCAATTCGATATTGATGGTTTAGATTTATTTTCAGAATTAAAAATATTAAGAAAAATAGTATAATTAGAGGATAACATAATTGATACACTCGGTCAAATAAAAAAAATTGATTCTTTTTTCCAATGCCTATATTAATTATGGAATAATGTTAATAACTCTTGTTTCCGTCGTTTCAGTATAAAGTTTTCAAAATTAAAATTGATAAAATCTCACCTAAGATCAATAATGTCTCAATAAAGGTTAAATAGATTAGTTATATTATTAATTAAGAAAGACTTATTAGGAGTTATTGATTATAAGAAAATTATTAATAACTTTGTATCTGAGAAATGCTAAAAAAATAGTCTTCAAATAAATATATAATTTTTTTTTCTTACAAAAAGTTGAGGCCCCTCGTAAAGTTTGGCTTTAGGCAACAAAACTCGTCGGGCCGCCCCTGATTATGAATATGATTTGATCAAATCAGGCAACACAATTGCATGTATATTTTTCGTACTAGAAAAAATTGTTCCTGTAGTGAGGTTTTAAGACGACGATTCTTGGTAAGTATTTATTGTAAAAATTGCATGGGGCGCCTTATTTGGTCGTCCCTTTTTAACTTATACCTGTTTTATTTTTCCGTTTGTATCCATACTATTTTTTTGTTAAAAGCGTTTTAAAAAGACGATTTCGGCCTTCAGGACAATTGACAAAATTGTAGACTGCAGGACAAAACTTCAGCATGTTTTGGTATGAAGTTTTAGCAAATGAACTAAATAACTTCAGCATGCATTAGAAAAAACTCATTAGAAAGTTACATACTGCAAGACAAAAACTTAAGCATGTTTAGGCTGAAGTTTTAGCAAATGAACTAAAAAATTTCAGCTTGTTCAGACTGACGTTTCGGATAAAATTCATAACAAAACTGTAGACTACAGAACAAAATTTCAGCATGTTTTGGTGTGAAGTTTTAGCAAATAAACTAAATAACTTCAACATGCATTAGCAAAAACTCATTAAAAAATTACATACTGCAAGACAAAAATTTAAGCATGTTTAGTCTGAAGTTTTAGTAAATGAACTAAAAAACTTAAGCATATTCAGTCTGAAATTTTAGCAAATGAACAAAAACCTTAAGCATCTTTAGTCTGAAGTAAGGGTGGCAAGTGGGTTGGTCCAGGGCCTAAGTGGGTTTCGTGCGCCGGTCTTCACGGTCTTGATCCCGATCCCGATCCCGGTCACAGGCCGGTCCTAATTTAAACGGGCTTCGCGGTCCCGATCTTGGTGGTCTTTTTGTAGGAACCGGCCCGGGACCAGACCCACGAACTAATAGTCCCGGGCTAAACGGTCCCGTCCCTCGGGCTAAGTGGGCCCAACAAATATTTTTTTATAGAATTTAGAGAAAAAAAGATGTTAATAAAAATATCTAAGGCAATTCCTTGTAAATTTTATTATAGAATTGTAACATAAATTGTTTAATTCAAATTTAAAGACAAAAATATTGTAAAGAGATATTCAAAGCAATGCGTTATATTTTATTATAGCATTAAAAAAATATGGCAATATCTTTCTTAGTCTTCCTTCCCCTTATGGAATGAGCACAACAAGGTGCTAATACCACCATTGAGAAGAAAAAGAAACTAATCAAGATGTGCCAAAATACCAGTTTTATAATACATAGTTACATACTAATTTTTGTTCATACAAGTTACATGGTATCTCTTACAAACTTCATAAATCCTTCAAGGTTCGGAGAAATTTCTGTTGATGGTGACGGAAAAGAAGCTTGGTCATCACCGCTTCCGGGCAAAGCAGCATCCTCCGCAAGTTCAGCTAGCATTTCTTCGTAAGCTTCGTCTACCTTTGATTGTGATTCAGCAAGTCCAAAATTTCTTCTTTCCGAACGGATCCAACCCCTGAAAAGTACTGATTATTCCAAGCTCTCCCTCATAGACGCTCTATAATCACCGATTTGAAGTAGGGGTGTTCGACGGTCGGTACGGTATGGTACGGTACTTAGACATTTCGGTTCGGTATTTTCAGTATTCCGTTTCGTAAAATGCTAAACTAATATTGTACCTAATTAAATTCAGTATGATTTAATTTTTCTCCTTTCGGTTTCGGTTGATTCGGTTTGGTAACTTCGGTTTATTCGGTTTAAATACTAACTAGTGCATAGAGTCATAGACAATAATATTCTTAATTAAGGTACTCAAAAGTGCAAAACTAAAAGCGTTTGTTAACAAAAATTTTGTCCAAAACCAACATATACCAATCTAGAGAGAAAAAACTTAGAGAAATGTCTTGTTACTTGCTTAGAGTTAACTGATGAACTTAGAGAATAACGGAAAGTAAAATTTTAGATTTCTTATACTTATGTTATAATTAATAAAATGTGTATTGTGTAATATAATATATATTTCGGTAGGGTATCGGTATCTCGGTATTTCATTTTAATGCATAATACCAATTTTTTTCAAAACTTAAACCAAATACCATATCGAATGCCGAATACCAAAATTTTCGGTTTCGGTACGGTAATTCGGTATTTACCAAATTATGCAAAGCCTTAAGCTTAACTGAAAGTGCTCTCCGATGCCACTGTTGAAGCTTGAATGGTTAAAATGTCTCGGGTCATCCTTGAAAGAACCGAAAAGTTTTTTTCTTTGTCCTTCCACCATTCCAAAACATTAAAGGAGCCGTCAGGATTCACTTCCTCAATTCCCTGTGACAAATAAACAACAGCTATTTTTTAAGGCCAACGACCAGATTTTTGCAATCCCAAACGGTCAGATTTTTTTTTAAAATTATGACCATCAGGCCCGTTTAGGCCCGCCAAGGACCAGTCCGGTCTCAAATGGTCCCAGTATCGCGGGCTTTTTTTCAGGAACCGGCCCACCCCCTTGGTCTCGGTTCTAACCGGTTACAGACCGTTTAGGCCTATAAGACCATTTGGTCCGGGGTCCCAGGTTGATCCCGGGCCTGGACCGGCCCACTTGCCACCTTAGTCTATAGTTTTAGCAAATGAATTAAAAACTTAAGCATGTTGAGTCTGAAGTTTTAGCAAATGAACTAAAAAACTTAAACATGTTTAGTTTGAAATTTTAGCAAATGAACTAAATAACTTCAGTATGTTTAAATTAAAGTTTTAGCAAATATACTAAATAATTTCAGCATGTTTAGACTGAAGTTTTGAATAAAACTGATGACAAAATTGTAGACTGCGGGATAAATAACTTCATCATGCATTAGCATGAAGTTTTAGCTTTAACATGAAACAACTCCATGCTACATTAACGTGAAGTTTTAGCTTCAAGGTGAAACAACTTCATGCAAGTTAATTCTGAAGATGAATTTGGACAAGTTTCTGATTTTTTGATAAAATTGCTAAGACAAGAGGAAATCTTTTTTCACGAATGAGGCTACAAATCACGCGATTAATCTTTTGTCGATGGTGTAATTGTCATATTATTACGGATCTTTTGTCAGCTAGCTACCAAATTAATAAATTTTAAAAATAAGGTACAAGCTAAAAGGTGGCACAAATATAAGATACAGCTGCAAATCCCCCATATTTATTCTAAGTTGGTCAATTTGAAGAGGAAAAACGAGAAATTAGCATTCCACGATGTGGATATTCCTTGATACATAGATATTAACAGAACGTCCATACAGAAATCATGCAAGATTGAACAAAAATTACAAAGTCTGTACAACTTCAGCTCTACAAAGATAAGGCCAACAAATAAATGTATATGGAGAGGTGGACTGCTGTACAAAGTATGTACAAATTTATAATACAGCTTTGGACTCCCTGTATTCACAATCCCTGTTTCTCTGTAGACAATGCTTTGGATTTGCAGATAGGGCAAGTATTCTTCACAGCCAACCATTTCTTTACGCACTCTTCATGACACTCGTGCCTGCACTCAAGAATGCCAATCTTTTCTTGGTCGCCATAATCAGTCTGCAATAACGTGTTTAAACAGCTATCTCAAAGAAACAAGTAACAAGAAAAGGGATACAGCTCCACTGGAAAGTAAAGCTTGGCAAATTAAATATCATATAATTGTATAATAATCATGCAGAAGCAAATAAGATGCAATCTTCAAAGAATGAACAAGGATATGACCCCAACTTAGAAGCCGAGGCAGCACTGTACCAGGCGGACACCCAAAAGTTTATCTCATTCCCGTGATAAGGAATCCTTATAAAGATTCACAACAATGCTTGGATGAATTTAAGATTTCCGAAGAGAATGGCAACATATACATTAAGCAGAGTTCTGTAAGAATAAGTCAAATAAGGAAATTTTTAAAAATATATAAATATAACAAGTATAGGACACAAATTGACTTGACCCCTGCCAAAAATCTTAATAATCTTATATCGAATATAACTCCGCAAAGGGGTAATACCTGGCATATGACACAGAAATCAGTTTCGTGATCTAAACATGTAGCACTTTCCAGAGAGCAAGGACTCTCGGAAGACAAAAATATTCTCGTTTTCAAATTGCTAACAATGGCTTTCTCTGATAAACCAGTTGTCACATCGCCAATTTGCTCCCCCAGTGCAAGAAGTTCCTGGATAGGATTTTACATTGAAGGATAAGTTAGCCGAAGTTATGGCAGATAATTGACCGAGGATTACCACAGCTTTTACTTATCAACCATCATGGGAAATACGTGATGATGCATGCACTTAACCTACAATCTTCCTCACCTCATAAGACATGTGATCTATGTCCAAACGCATATCTCTGTGCTGATCAACAGCATCACCAACTTCATGGTACCCTGGAACATCCAGCATTGCCACTTCCTAGTAAAATCACCAACGAAAGAGATACCCATCATCATCCAATCCCATTACTTTAACTGAACGAAACAACAATACAACAAACATAATGAGAAGTGCCGGTCAAATGGAACAAATTTTACATTTTCTGGCAAAACTCGCATGTTAGGGAGGTTGCGCTGTAGAGCATTTGTTTCAAGCATGAATTCCCTTCGACGAGGTCTGTAAAACCTAAAGCCAGTCGGTGGGAAGGGTCTGATATATCTAGACCCTCCCTCTACGACACCTTGGAATGGATTATTAGTGCTATTGGACGAACTATTTCGTAGGTTTCTGCGTGAAGATGATGTCACCTGCGGAGAGAAACTCATACTGCAGCCTCCCACACATTGCGGATTAGGTGGCAGATGATGATGGTTGGGTGGTCCGTGAGGAATGGATGGATGCAGAAAACTAGTCAAACCTCCGTTGCTGGCAGTTACTTGATAACCTTGCACACCCATGTTTCCAGCATCTATACAGCCACCTAAAGTAACAGAAAAAGCAGAAGAAAGATGCAATCAGTTAATGAAGTTGACTTCTAGTACTTGGAAAAAAGATCATGAAGTGCTGTTGATAATTTGAGAAAAGGGAAAAACAAAGGCTTTCCTGGATTATTAAAAAGAGAAGTGAGACAAACAATCGGTTATAAAAGCTAACTTTTAGAACTTGGAATAAGAGAGACAAATAATGCTATGAAAATGGATAAAGGAAAGAACAAGACGTGTTTCCAGTGGATTGTCCCTTTTAAACATGTAAGAAGAAAGAAAACAACTGAAGATGCATTGCTAAACTTGGCAGCATGCTAATAGCTCATAAGAAAACAAGTCTTGGAAGAACAAGGACTTTGTCGAAAACTTTAATGAAGGGGAGAAGATAACCTATCAAACAACAAAGTAGGCTGAAGTAGGTACTCAAAACTCATAAAACAACAATAACAACCCAGTAAAATCACACCAGTAGGGTCTGGGGAGGGTAGAGTGTACGCAGACGTTACTCATAAAAGTGTTAAAAAAAAAAAAGGGGAAGGAGTAATTACCGGGTGGATATGGTAAACAAGCAGCCTGATTCCAGGCCCAAGTTTCAGCCTCGCCATCGCTACTATTGAAAGGCAGATCCAACCAAGGATTGCCAGGACACAAATAGGCTTGGCCAACATAGTTTCCTTGAAGCAGATGATTGTTGTTGTTTTGCGATACAGTATCTTGACCACTAGCAGATCTGTTCCTACCACTTCTCTGTACTCCATCTTCAATGAAAGATGATGACTCATTCCCTCCATGCGTGAATGGAATAAATGATACAGTATCCGTCAAAGAAACATCAGATTCACGTGCTCTTGTGATCACTGGGACGACGGAAGTACTAGGCCCCACCAAAGCAGAATGCTTCTTTTGCTTAAATGAGTCTCTGACACTATCCATATAAGGATCATTCCTACCAAAACTGTCTGCACTAATTCCAAGGATGCCATGAGTGCTAGAGAATGGACGCCGATCATGTAACCCACGATTTACTGGAACTGGAAAGTCTGTCGATGCAGATGGAACAGCCATGTAAGGGTTATAGTGATTTGATGATGTTGCAATCGCTGCGTCAATGTTGGTGGCAGGATGGCATGGTTGAACCCCATTGGACGATGACATCCTATAAAGTAAACCGCCTTCTCGAGGGTCTGGTAGATGGCGCAGATAGAAATTACCACTGTTTCCTAGAGCTGGTACTATAGTGTGGACATTTGGATGTGGAAAAGCTGTAAAGCTCCCATACAACACACAAGGCTCCGGACGGATATACTCTTGACTCCGCTGATCTGCTCCCAAATCAATTATGTGATTACTGTATGACATACTCCTTTGCACCATGACGTCGAGTACAATGTCGTGGATAATACCTGGTCAGAGAAGAATAACCTGTCATACAGAAGTACATCCCAATACATACATCGACTAAGAGACCTCATTAATTTAGAGTTTGCTTCTGTAACACAATCCATAGTAGACATTAAAACAAGTAACACAGAGCCAGACACTATCAATTTTTTTCTTAATATGCAGTTATTACATTTGGTAAAGAGCAACCAAACCATGGAGAAAGGGTAGTGGGAATTAACTGAAGCGAATATGACACGTGGATAGACATCAAGCTACTATTCCAGCTTTAAGAACCGCGATTTCACTTGCCATGAAATTGAAAGGAGTATCTTCAAGATTGAAAACTATCTTTCCCTCTTTTCTTTTACTTTAGGAAGGGGGGAAGGGGAAGAGAAAAACAAGATCCACTCCCGTCATTGAAAGACAGTAATCCAACCATCCATATTCAGGTCAAGCAACCTGGCTCTGGGAGAGATCAATTGATGTAGTAAAACACAAAAATGAGAGGATCTACTACCCCAACTTAACCTCTCTCCGCAAAATCAAGTACAACACCGCTTCTATGGATGCTTAAGAGAAGCTAAGGTAAAAGAGCCACACTTTCAGCTTGTTGAAAACAGAACCCAAATTCCTGTGGTAGATACACAGGGCAGCTACTCAGGTACCCACTGCCACAAAGATCAATACTTACAACCTGATACAAATGGAGAAAAAGAATGATAGCGAGGAAAAGAAAGTGGTGAGGAGAGAGAGGGTTAAACGTGGTTATGGAAATTTCATGGGTGAAGGTGGTGAGTGAGCACCGATAAAGTGATATACATGGCGAATCTGATTAAATCTTAAAGTAACTAAATTACGGTACCTCCCTAGTATAAAATGGGTGGAAGGCAGAAAGCAAAGGCACAAGAGGATGTGCAAAATGCACCTAATGAGCAGAAGCTATCATTTGTCAGAGAAGGAATTTAGTTCATTAGAGCAATTAGGTTATTTCTGTTGCAATGTTAACCATTAGAGGCAAAAAATTTCAATTTTATTGAAACTGAAAAGGTAGCTGCAGGATACTAATGGCATCACAGTAAGCATAATTTCTCAAGCAGCAGCTGTAAGGCTTCAACTAAATGTAGCCTTGTGGCTACAAAAAGGTAGCCTTGTAAAGTTTAAACGACTGGTTAGCCCATTTGCAGCTATGCAATTAAAACATTTCCACTAATCATACCATTTTACCAAAAATAAGAGTGCAGATAAAAATAGAAAAGTGTAGATTCTTCATTTATTAGTAACATCATATAAAAGAATAGAATGACATTTCTAAAGCATTCAAATTCCTCAGAAACCAAATGTCTGACCTGGATACGTATCATTGACATTATTACATCGCAATAACAACAGATCATGAAAGGGAGCTTTGGAGCAACGGTAAAATTGTCCCCGTGTAACTTATTATTCACGGGTTCGAGCCGTGGAAGCAACCACCTATGCTTGGCATTAGGATAGGCTGTCTACATCACATCCCTTAGGGTTGCGCCCTTCCCGGACCCTACGTGAATGCGGGATGCTTTGTGCACCGGCCTGTACTAAAATATCTGACTTACAGCCAACTGCAATATACTTTAATAAAATAGTACAATCGGATCAAGGAAACATAATCAAATAGGGAAAATAACTATACATTTCATATAGGTCTCTGCTCAAAACATGTTGTCATATATGAAAGAAGAGACAGAGAAATGGAAATTACATTAGTGTCTATTGCCTAATCACACTTCATAATATTATGCAAAAGTTTCATAGCAAATAGGCTCTTTTTGACAGATGTTTCCCGTAAGTACAAGTTAACATGCCAAGACCTCCTTCCTTAAGGCATCCTGCTGGACTAGATAAAGGTAAACATGAACGAGTAACCTTCTTTCATTAGTTACATGTCTTTTTTAGAGTAGAAGTTGTGAAAAAATTGACAACCCAGATAAAACTTCACACATTCACAGTTGGGATTTGCGAAAAGGCCACCTTTACTCCCTTAGCCCGTCAAAAACCTAATAGAGCCTTGAAGACTACAAAAGTCCACATGGAAGTGATGAGAGCGATCCCAGCAAGGGAAAAAGAGACCTTTTACCTTTGCATTCACACAGCAAAATCTTTTGCAAAACTTCAAAGAGCAGATAAGAAACTTTAGCATAATCAATCAGAGGTGATAAGAAAGCATTGGGTAGGATAGGAGTAACTATCAGCTACCAAAAATATCTCATCTCCTCTACAAGTTAAGCTGAATTTATGAAGCCGTTAATAAACACTACAAATAGTAGAAAAAGATCCAACAAGTAGCATCCACGTAAGGAGTGCTCCATCATTCATGGGATAAAACTCATCAGCTAAAGGTGAGTATCCTCCAAATGAGGCCTCTCTTTGGAACCCCAAAATTATCTTCCTTCCATCAACTTCTCATAGAAGGCTTAAGAGCTGCCATGATAACATACAGACCATCTTTTAGTTAAAACCTTTTATCATGAAGTTGAGCTATCTCTATGCAGATTTGCCTTTTTTTCCCAGTTGAGCTCATTGAACAAAAAGCTTTAGAAAAGTCAACCAGATAGGAAAAAATTGTTTTTATAGTTAAAGAAAGACGATATTGACCAAATACAGCAATAAGAAGGTGCTACAAGATATTACACAGTGTAGATCGTTTAGTATATCTAGTATGTCATTTACATCATTTACAAAAGTCAACCTGCACTAAAAAACCAGATACGAAAACTGACAGAAAAGTAATAGAAAGCAGAAAAGACTTAACTTCCCCACTCCTAATCGACATAGCAGGCTTCTCCAGCATAGTCGTAAGCAAGATTAGAACCATGATTCTCTTTAATCCATGCCACTGGAACATCCTATTCTATTCATGCATCTTTGCTGTTCCACTAATAGAAGATTCCTTTCTATGCATGAAGTAACTTGCAGAAAGGAAGAAATCCACACTAATTGGGTTTCTTTTTTTCTTTCCCCGAGAAAAAAGGAAAAACCTTGAACATGTATCTGTCTAAGGCCAACCATTAGGACCAACTGCAGCCTATGAAACTCGGGGATAATGCGCTCGCCCCTCTACACTTCTCTACTTAAATACTAATTCGCATAGCGCCAGGGCTCGAACCTGTGACCCAAGTCACAAGTCCCTCAACCTTTGCCACTTGAACTAAGACCTGGGGGCAAAACATTGAACTTCTAATATTTGTCTCTTCCAAGTATATTCAATCTATTCCCCTGCCCCCAGACAACCCTGAATACTTCAATCCTCATACAGTATCTTAAGTGATCTATCTTTGGACTTTGTCAAAAAGAGAAGTATCTTAATTGACTTAAATATAAAGATGATAAATTAAGCCGAATCCTATATCTACATAATGTTGCTCTTGGCAACAAACATGGATGAACCATTTTATAAAGTATGTGTCCTCACAGTCCAAAGTCAAGATAGTTAGCTTTTGAGAGCAGATGTGGAACATCAGATTTTCCTTTGGCTCCAAATACTCTGTCCAAACGTCCGTCTCCTCATTGCCACAACCAAACATGGTTCAGAATATGATTGAATCATTCCAGTGGAGCTCTCAGATACTGCTTGAAAAGATAATTGATATCACTCAATGCAATGAGGAAAAGACCTCTCGATCTTGGCCAGTGAGGGAACATGTTTAGAATGGGAACTTGCAAAGATTTATATGGATTTACTTAAGAAAAAGAAAGCTGAGAAGGTAAGATACATATGCAGATAACAGTGACAATCATCCAACAATCCCCACTTTTAATCTGGAGTAGAATTAAGTATCTCCAAGCAAAAGCAGTTGAACAAAGACTCTTCTCAGCTGAGAAT
The DNA here is from genome assembly GCA_005239525.1 of Nicotiana knightiana. Classification (NCBI taxonomy): domain Eukaryota; kingdom Viridiplantae; phylum Streptophyta; class Magnoliopsida; order Solanales; family Solanaceae; genus Nicotiana; species Nicotiana knightiana. The sequence continues at coordinate 26,103 of ML402848.1, forward strand.
CTGTCTTGCAATTGTTGTAATGGCTAAAAATACAGCATCAAACAACTTAAAGGTATGAAATAAAAAGGACAAAACACGTAAAGCAAAATTTGACTATGTTGTTTAAATGTCCACTGAATTGTAAGCAACAAATTAAAAAAAGAGCTGAAACATTAATGTGAGACCAACTGATTACCATAGTGGTCACCATGGAGAAGTACGTTCCTTTATTATCACTCAAGCAGCTAAAAACATGGATAATATGAACAGCTAAATTGGAACTTTAGTATTGACAAAAAGGAAGCTAGATTTGTGCATAAACCCAGAAATACACATATAAAAAACTAACCTTTAAGAATTATTTAGGGAAAATTAGCATGCAACTGATATACAAACACATGCAATTCACTAATTGAAGAGGGGAAAAAATATTATATGATAAATCCAAAAGCTTACCTTTTTACCATCAGGAAAATCGATTCTTTCGCCGTGTCGTCGATAATTACAGCACAATTTTTGTTATATAATTTCACTACAACTGGAGATCCCTACATAAATATCCAAAAATAAACCCTAAATTAGAGCCAGATATACTAAAAAATGGTGATCAATGATTATATAAATAAAATCCAGCAAAACCCACAAAAAAAAAGCATTCCTTCTGGGAACTAAATGCATGCACTTTCACAAGATTAATTAAAAAGAGAAAGCTCTAACAATCAAATTTACAATATTCTTTTACAAGTATAGAAACTGAAACTTTAGATTTAATAATTCGATAAACCAAAAATACTAACCAAATAAAGGTTGATCGAAATTCTAAATGGAAAGTAGAGAGAGAAAACTTAGATAACTTTAAGAGAGAACCATTAACACATGTTGTTCTTGAGAAACTATGAACTTCTGTAATTATTTTTCTCTTCTTTTTTTTTTTTTGCTGTTAACTGCTACGTGGCTGTTTCTTTTTTTGTCAATCGTGACCGTATTAATTTCCCACCCATACAAAAGAAGATGTTTACATAAATAACCGATTAATTTACTTTAATATTTTTCTAATCGATATACAAAATTACATATTATATATGAATTATACAAGTGAACGTTTTTAAATTAATTTTTCTTAAAAAATCTCATGAAGGATATTCTGTAAAAGAAATCTAAAAGTTGCTAACTTTCTCACTCCATTTTTATTTTTTGGAAAAGGGCTAAATATGCCAGTGAACTATGCGAATTAGGACAGATATGCTCGTCGTTATTATTTTGGCCCAAATATATCCAAACCGTCTAATAATTGTGCATCCATGCCCTTATTAAACGGAACCCAATATTTTTTTTTTAAATAACTAATACCCGAACCCGACCTAAATTTAATGACCTGACCCGACCCGACCCACCCCTATTTCTAGAAGACCGAAAATCTTAATCCTCATATTCTGTATCTCCCACCCTTTTCCCATTCCCTCTTCATTATGTCCTCTTCTTTCTAAAATCCCCGACTAGGGTTTTTCATTTGCTTGTTATAGTGAGTTTATTCTTAAGTAGGTTAGCTATCTTGTTTGATCTACTCACTTTCCTCTCTTACTTCTTTCATTTGCTTTTGAAATGTCGGAATGTTCGAGTTCTTCAAATAGTCGTCGAAGGATGTGTGAATGTGGAGTTGCTGCACTCCATCTCACACCGCGGACTGAAATGAATCTCGGAAGACGCTTTTTCAGGTGCCATAAACCTGATGTAAGTTTTCTGTTTTTCCTAGTTAATGATTATTTTGACAGATTTGGATCAATGATTTTGACATATTTGTAATCGATTTTTGTTATGATATTACTGTTTTATTGCAGAAAATTGAATGTGGTTATTGGGAATGGGAAGACGATGAATTTCCACCAAGAGCTATTATTGTCATCAACAAATTGAAAAGGGAAAAAGATGCTCTTCTTAAAGAAAGACTTGGAAACAAGATAGCTAACCT
>ML402848.1:28136-89208 GCA_005239525.1 Nicotiana knightiana
GGGGGGGGGGGGAATTCTTTTTTATGTTTTTGGGTTTCATTATTGGATTTGTGGTTAGTTTCATGTTTCGAGGGAAAACTTGAAAATATGATTGTAATTGTTTATGGTTGTAATTGCTTATGGTTGTTTTAGTTGTATAATTTATATGCATTGTATTGTAATGGTTGGATGAAAATAATTATAATATGCATTGTATTATTTCTGATGTAATGGTTGAAAATATGGTTGTAATTTAGATGCATTGTAATGTTATGGTTGTAATTTCTCAGCAACTTTGTGTTGAACTTTCTAGTGTTGGTTTCTAGAATCTGTTGTGTTGAACTCTGAGTATGCAAATGCAGTTAGTTCAGCAAAATATCCTAATTGTGTTCAAAATTGACCTTGTAAAAGATATGACAGCCAAATCATGCTGACATCACACGGCATAATCTTGATGAAAGTACAAGCAAAAGGTAAAGCAAACGTGATAGCTATGTTAGGTTAATGTAAAATTTCTTACATTGTAGATCAATGGCTAATGATTTGGCAACGAAACTAAAAGGTCCTATTGTCAAGTCACCGCAATGATTTCTCCAATGATCCAGCCATATGTTGAATAATTCAAAATCTATATTTCATTTAGCAAACATAACTCAAACAAAAGCAAATGGAAACGCACGTATGTATAAAATGCGAACTGATAAACTTATGAGTCCACTGACACTGCAAAACAAATATGATAATATTGCACTTTGCTTTGTTGTTGCATCTAGACTCACAAGGATCGCAAAATTTATAGTAATGAAAAATTAATTCTTGCCAATAGTGAGGGGCAACAAGGGAGTCACACCATTGGCAATAGTGAGGTGCATAATAGTCACTAAACATATACTGCTGAATTTCACATATTTACACAGCCACACTGAATAACCATATGGAATATAGTTAAACCAAAAGACATTCATATCCACTAAACCAAGATAACATTCATATCAGTTAAACCAAGATAAAATTCACCAAAAACCAACAGTTTTGTGCATAATAGTCATCCATAAACTAAGTTAATTAAGTTTTTCACAAAAATAACTAGCCAAATACCACCAACTTATGCTAAATTTCAGAATTTGGTACAGGGACTCCTTTCCCATTTGGCTTCATCTTCTTTTTCTTTTTTCTTACTTCAGCTTGGAGCTGGCTAAGTGTAACTGCATCTTTCCCCTTCCAAGTTGCCTTAGCTGGTGACTAAGGCAAGTTTGTCGGCATAGACACTCCATTTGCACCCTCAGTAAATTGAATCCTTCTAGTCCCAGTTGGTAGTCTTGCTTTCAGCCTTCTTTCCTTAAGTATTGATTGTGACTCAGAGATGATTTGTGGCCTCAACGATAGATCTTCCTCATCGCCAATATCTGGACCATAGGCTTGTGATTGTTGTGTTGTGACTTGAGAAGAGTCAGATTGTTGTGTTTGTGCTTCAGTTTTAGATTCAAAGTCCAACCAATCATCTTCAGTACTAAGAGTCGGTATTGTACTATCATTTTGCTTCTTTTTACTTGATATTGTACCCTCTGCCATCTTTGCTCTACCATCCAAAGAATGAGTTAATAAGAAGTTGTCATACTTTAAAATTCCATTATAAGTTTGTTTTACCTTGAAACAAGTCCTAGAATTGTGGTTCTTTCCGCCACATTTGTTGCATGTCATCACAGTTCCTTTCCTTGAATAACTCCACTCCCCCTTCCTTTTGCTTGCTTCATCAAGTTCTCTATTTATCTTTACCTTGGGTCTGCCCACAGTTGTGGCAATTTCAGGTGGTTCCATTGCTTGGCTAGGATAAATTTTTCAGAATTTTATACCCCTAACTGGTTGAAAGTTTACTTGTGAGTCAAGGAATATGTTTCTTTGCTATAGTACCAATGTATTTGTGCCTTAGGATCACCCTTTCAAATGTACGAAATAACACTAATTATATAACTTGGAAAATATGAGCTTAAGTGAGAAAACTAACTTAAAATATTTCATACCCTATCATATATTATAGCTTTGATAGCATGGGGGCAAGGGATCCCAGAAAGTTGCCATAATCTACAAGTGCATTTTTTATGTTCAAGATCCACAATATGTCTATCATCACCTTCTGTGATTTCAAAGTCACCATTAAACTCAACTTTGCAATAATGAGCAATTGACCTATAGTCATTGTAAAGCATCAAAGCACTTGTACTAAAGTCACAATTCCATTTTCTGACAAAATAGATACAAGGAATCTAAAACAGAAGCAGAACATTTCATTATAACTAGTCATTTCCTGATTTTATCTTCATTGATAGCCAACAGATTCATAACCTTTATTCTAATCTCCTCGAGCATCTTGATAATTGGCATATGTCTAGCTTCAAGAATCCATGCATTAAACGACTCGGTGAAATTATTATCGACCATCATGTTTTTACATTGAGTTCCAAAATATGCTATACACCAAGACTGTGGAAGATAATGCAGGAGATCTTTGGTAGCAGAAGCATCTTCATCCTCACATAGCTCTCCCATCATTTTTAGTTGATCTTTGAAATCTTTTTCATAAGTGCTCCAAGCACACCACCACAACAACTTCTTCATATGTCCACTTCTCCACTTCTTCTGCCAGTTTGCCTCAATATGTCTTACACAATACCTATGATGAGCTTCAGGAAGTATATTATGCACAGCATCAATTAACCCCTATGATAAAACAGGAACAAACAGTCAGAAAAGGTAAAATATATAAATGTATACAAGAGAATAATAAAAATCAGAGATGAAAGTTGTAGCGTTTCCCTTTTGCATATCTGAGATGAAAGTCACTCCTTGTCCATCATTTAGCTCCAGAGAAAGCTTCAAACACTCTAAAAACCAACCCCAAGTCCTGGCAGTTTTCTTGTCTACCACATCCCATGCAAGAGGATAAAATTGGTTCATACAATCTTGACCAATAGCCACTAACAACTGACCCTTAAATCTACCCTTAAGAAAGGTACCATCCAGCCCAATCAGTGGTCTCAAGCCACTTTTCCACCTATTTTTCAATGCATTGAAGCATATGTACATCCTTAAGAACTTTCTTTTCCCTTCTTCAAGAGCATTCTTTATTAAATTGATCACAACATCACTGCCGGATTAGATTGTCTTACTTCTTGTCCATATGCCTCGAGTTTGTTATAGTCATCAACAAAACTGCACTCCAACTTCTTAATATCCAAACCCTTGGCCCTTTTGAGCTTAGTTTTGGACACATTCAAATCAAAACCACTCTCCAACTTAGCTTTCATATCCTTTAACTTGTACTTAGGATTGTACTGCACCTTTCTCTTAAATAATTGGGCCAAAGTATTATGATCGGCCCTAGCATTTTTGAAACATGGATCACATGTATGTTCATCTCTCAATGTTTCGATTCTAATGGTAGGACACTTCTTATCATTTGAAATATACAGTCTAAAAGGGCAGCCTTTAACACACTTGTAACTAGCCCTAGTCGTATCAGCTTTGAGCAACTTCAACCCTTTTTTTATTTACCAGTGCATAGAAGTTTACTACCCTTCTAGCTTCTACAATATCCTTAAATTTCATACCTAGCTCTAACTCCTTAAAATGATCCAACTTAGTAGTTACAACCATCTTCTTTTCTTTGATAATACCATCAAATCTATAGAATCATCCTCAAAAATATATGATTCATCAAAGTCACTTCCCCCAAGACTATGTTCACATTCAGAAGCTACATCAATGTCTATAGAATATGTCTCTATATGATGAGTAATATTTTGATCAAAAACCTTTAAGTCAGACTCATCAACAACAAAGAAATTAATCACCTTGAAGTCTTTAGAAAACAAACAATGAAGAGTCTTCACACCTTCGTCATCAGTTACCAAGTAGTACCTCCCCGAAGGTCCAGTCACTAAAAGTTGTTCGACAGAGCTAAACCCTAACTTTTTTGTAAATTCTTCACAAATAAAATCATATTTAATCAGATAAGAGACATAACCAGACAAAGTGTGCACCGACATCTTGTTATATACTATCTCGGGGGAAAAGACCCAGTTACCCCATAGTGAAATACCAAGTCCACTTTATCAATCATCTTCAACGGACTTCCCATGTAAAGGTATATAAAAAAGGGACAAGAAGGGAACCCATCAGTATATATAAATTCATATTCAAACGCAGACCAAAAAAAATAGCAAATACTGTCCAAGACCCAACCACCCGACAAAACCATCAAAATTATCAAATTAACTTACTGTATTTTGTTCTTCAGTGTATTAAAATACAAAAAGATATCATAAACAACATCACTCTTTAATGGATTCTAACAGAGCATAGCTTGTCCCTACATATGAAACACACAAGAAAAAATTCGAACTCACATATATAACACACAAAGAAAGCATAAAGTAGTCATACCTTAGTCAGAGACTAGCGAAAAAAGGACATGCATGTACCCTTCAATTGAAAATCTCTCAAATATGGAAAACCTTAGTTGGGGATTTTAGAAATAAGAGGACAAAAGGAAGAGGGAATGGGAAAAGGGTGGGCGATACGGAATACGGGGATTAAGATTTTCAGTCTTTTAGAAATAGGGGTGGTTCGGGTCGGGTCATTAGATTTAGGTCGGGTTCAGATATTAGTTATTTAAAAAAAATATTAGGTTCCGTCTAATAAGGGCATGGATGCACAACTATTGGACGGTTTGGACATATTTGGGCCAAACCAATAACGACGGGCATATCTGTCCTAATTCGCATAGTTCACTGGCATATTTGGCCCTTTTTCGTTATTTTTTAAGGAAGAAGAAAAAAAAATTGTTTCTATTTATATTTTGTAATTCATTTGAATATATGAGAAATTCTCAAAGCAATGTCCAAAATCTTAGTTATCTTAGTAAAACTCATGCAATGGATGGTGTTGTAGAAAATGAGAGGAGAGCTTGAGAAACTTTTTGAATGAATTCACTGTACAAGGGACTGTGTATTTATACAGATATATACTAGGAAAGAAAATAATGAATAAAAGAATAGCCTATTAGTTTTGTACATTTGTCCTAATTCTACTAGTCTAAGTCTAACAAAATAACTGCCTAATTATTCCTTCTGCAGGTAACATTATGTGTGCATGTGAGAATCATCTAGAATATAAGAGTTCTTTGGAGGTTCCAGATTAGATCCATCATTGTAGTGTTCAATAGCTGAGATGATGCCACGTTGCTTTCCATGTGGCTTATCAGAATCAAAATTTAGACTAAGTCCTAGCTTTGTCTTGTCCGCTATTTGTTCATCTTTGATATTCAACCTTGGTTTGTCTTCTTCTTCGTCGTTTCTTTTCTGAGAAATTAGAACCTGAGATCGGTTTATTCTAACATCCCCCCTCAAGTTGGAGGGGGTAGAAGACACCCCTAACTTGCCAAGAATCAATATGTGAGAAGGCCCTGATAAGGGTATGGTGAATAAATCAGCAAGTTGCAATTTTGAGGGGAGAAAGGAAAGAGAAATGAGGTCGGAAAGAAATTGTTGCCTCACAAAATGGAAATCTAGTTCGATGTGTTGAGTCCTTTCGTGAACCACGGGATTCGGGGCGATGTGAATGGAAACTTGACTATTAGAGAAAATGGGAATTGAAATCGGAGGAGGAACTGATAGATTTTTAAGCAAACGAGTCAACTATGTGAGTTCTGCAACTAAGCGATGCATTGAACGATATTCTGCTTCTGCTGAAGATAGAGAGAAGGAAGTTTGTTTCTTGGATTTCCACGACACCGGTGAGCCCCCCAAACTAATAAAAAATCCACTAACAGAACAACGACTGTCACGGCAAGAAGCCCAATCTGCATCGTAGAAAGCCAAGAGATCAAAGAAGGGCTGAGCATTGAGAAATAATACCTGACCCAGGATGGATCAAAGATAATAAAGGACACGTAACGCAGTGGTGAAATGACCAATGCAGGGTCGTTGCATATATTGTCTTAGAGTGAGAACTGCAAAGGAGAGATCTGGTCGTGTGCAGATTAAATAATTGAGCTTGCCCACCAGTTGACGATAAATGGAAGCATCAGCTAAGGGAGGCCCAAAATCAGCAACCAATTTGGAAGAGGGATCCAGGGGGGAAGAAGCCAGTGGGAGATTGAAGAAATCGAATTCGTTGAGCAGGTCAGTGGGGAATTTTCTTTGAGTAACAATCAGTCCATGTTTTTCCCTTAAAATTTCCATGCCTAAAAAATAATGAAGTGACCCAAGATCCTTCATTTTAAACTCAGAATGTAGAATTTTTTTTTTAGATTTGTCAATTCATCAATGTTATCCCATGTGAGTAGAATGTCATCTACATACACAGCAACAATAGAAATAAGATGTCCTGTTCTTTTAAAGAACATATAATACTCATTTAGAGAAGAAGAAAAACCCTTGAAACTCAATGCTCCGGTAAGCTTGGAATACCACTGCCTTGAGGCTTGTTTCAAACCATAAAGAAACTTGTTAAGTCGACAAATGTGGTTGGGGATTGGTGAGGGTAAACCAGTAGGGAACTTCATATAAACCTCTTCTTGCAGCTCCCCATGTAAAAAGGCATTACTTACATCAAATTGAGAGATAGACCAACTTTTCTTCACTACAATAGAAAGTAAGCACCTGATTGTTGTCATTTTGACAACTGGAGATAAGGTTTCTATGTAATCAATGCCTTCTCTCTGAACATCACCCCTTATAACCAATCATGCCTTGAGTCTTTTAATAGTACCATCCGCATGGTGGTTGATCTTGTCAACCCATTTACAAGGTAGAGCTTTCTTACCAGAAGGTAATATAACTACATCCCAAGTATGATTCTCTTCCTATGCCTTAAGTTCAGAGTCCATAGCTTGGATCCAACCTGGGTTGGAACAAGCCTGAGAGTAGCTTGTAGGTTCTGAAATATTAGAAACTGATTGAAGGAGATGTTGATTAGAATTGGTAAGAGTAGGGAATGAAAATGGAGATTGGGAGCAAGGAAAAGTGAGACAGGAGGTGGTTACATCAATGAGAAATATGTTGTTGCAAACATAATCTTTAAGATAACTAGGTAAAGTACCTATATTATCTCTACTGGATCTCCTAAGAGAAACTGGAGGAGAAGAAGAGACATGAGAGACATGAGAGACAAGAAGAATAGGAAAATAAGAAGTAGAAGGAGTAGAATGGTGACGGGAAAGATTAGGAGTATTATCAGGTGTGGGAGAAATCTGTGGTGCATGTGAGGTGTGTACTGTGTGAGTATCAGTGGTGAAGGGAGGTATAGCGAATGTAGAACTAGGATGTATAGGAGGTGAGAGATCTGAAGTAATATGTGAAAAAGGAAAAATGTGTTCAAGAAAATGAACATTCCTAGAGACAAACAATTTCTTAGTTTCTAGATTCATAAGCTTATATCTTTTCTGACCAATGGGATAAGCCATAAAAATACATGATGTGGCCCTGGGGTCAAATTTCCCTCTGTTATGTGACAAGGTAGAGGTATAGGATAGACAACCAAAAGTTCTTAAGAAAGAATAAGAAGGTGCCTTACCAAATAACATGATAGGGAGTTTGGCCTTTAAGCACTCTAGATGAAAATATGTTGATTAGAAATGTAGTTGTTAGAATGCATTCTCCCCAGTAACATAGAGGTACCTTGGACTGAAATAGAAGAGCTCTAGAAACTTCTAGCAAATGTCTATGCTTCCTTTCCACAATTCTATTTTATTGAGGAGTTCCTACACATGAAGTTTTATGCAAAATACCTTGTGATCGTAGAAACAAGGAAGCTGCAGTGGCTTTCCCTAATTCTAAGGCATTATCTGACCTGATGAACTTTATTTTTGCGTTAAATTGTCTTTCCACCATGATCAAAAAACACTTCAAAACTGAGAATGCATTACCCTTGGTGCTCAATAGATAAGTCCAAGTTGCTCGACTGAAATCATCCATAATGGTGAGAAAATATTTATATCCATTGTAAGTAGGAGTCCTATAAGGTCCCCATGTGTTAATGTGAATTAATTCAAAAGATTGCTTAGTCTTAATTTAATTGATTGGAAATGGTAATCTAGACTGTCTTGCTAGAGGACAAACATCACAATTACACATAGGATTAGGAACAAAAGAAATAGAACTGAGATATTTCATTGCATTGAAAGGAAAATTCCCCAATCTTACATGCCACAGTTTTACATCAGATTCTGTTTTTGCTAAGATAGGAAAAGAAAAAGAAGCTGAAACTGAATTAGAATAAGATCCTGGAAACAAAGATGTGATAGTTTTGGAAGATAGAGTCCTAGACTTTTTCATACTAGGTTGCAATAAGTAAATTTCTTCCGTATCTTCACCAAAACCTTGAGGGCTCTTCATGAGAGGGCCCTGCAAAATACACCCAAAAGAAGTGAAAACTAAGAGGCATCTGAATCTTTGACAAAGCCTACAAATTGAGAGTAAGTTATATCTGAAACTAGGAATGTGAAGAACATTTTCCAACACTAAACCTGGAAAAATAAAAACACTCCTAGCATGAGTGGCCTTTACCCTAGAGGAGTTAGGCAATTTTTCCATTATAGGAGCAGGTAATGGTACTAAGAATAAGAATGTTTTGACATTGAAACACATATGTTCAATTGCCCCTGAATTTATGATCCAGGATTGGCAAGATTAGATTTAGTAACTGAATAACAAGATGGAGAATTAGTAAACAATATAGCAGCAGCAGAATTTACATTAACTTCCTGACTAGCACCCTGTCCTGTTTGTATTTGATTCAAAAGATTGACTAATTGGCTGAATTGGTCTGATGAAAGTTTCTGAGAAAAATGAGGTCCTTCTGCCATGTTTTTGTGAATTTCCCTTGTATCTTCTGCTACAACAACAACTGAGGTGCCCTTTGGAGAATTTTGAACCCTCTTGTTCTTAGCAAACTTGAAGTCATCAGGGAATCCCACAAGTCTGTAACAATTGTCAATTGTGTGGTTAGTCATCTTACAATAGAAACACATTTTTATATTTTTCTTTCCTTTATGTCCAAGTTTTCCTTTATAGGAATTGTTTCCAACTTTCTACTGAGGGTTGAAGAGAGGTCCTGCAGAATTCTGATAATTCTGAGATCCTTGGTTTCTCACCATGAATGAAGCACCATCTGTTGGAAATTGAGAATTGACATGAATTTCCCTTTGATCCTCAGCTTGCATAATAAGTGGGTATGCTTGATTGACTGAGGGTAGGGGTTTAACCATGAGTATATTTCTTCTAGCCTGTCCATAAGTCTCATTCAATCCCATGAGAAATTGAATGAGTCCCTCATCTTCCTTAAATTGTTGCATTTTCTTCTTTCCACCACAATCACAATTACATGAGCAGTAGATATCAGTGTTGAGAGTATCTAATTCATCCCATAATCGCTTCATTTTAGTGAAATAAATAGCAATATCAGCTGACACTTGAAATAAATCACCTAGTTCTTTTTGCAGGTGGTATAATTTGGCTCTATTAGGTTGCCCAAACCTATGCTCCAGATCTAACCAAAGATCCTTAGCAGTTTTTGAGTAGAGAACACTGTCAGCAATGACCTTAGTCAGAGAATTCAACAGCCAAGAGGTCACCATGTGATTACATCTGCTCCAGGTTGAATGAGTAGGGTATCCAGGAGATGACATAAGACACGAACCATCAATAAAATCCAATTTGTTCTTGGCTGAAAGGGAGATCAAGATGGATCTGCTCCATCCAGCATAGCCATGACCATCAAATGATGTGTTCACCAGTATCATACCTTGTGCATCAGAAGCATGAAGAAAGTAGGGATTAAAGGAATCAATGGTGTTTCCATTGCCTAATGTTGTTGAAGATGAGGTATGGGTGATTGGAGTTTCAGTAACATTGGATGTAGGAGACATGATTGAATCAGAAAATTAGAAAATGAGAAGAAGAAGAAGAAGAAGAAGAAGAAGAAGAAGAAGAAGAAGAAGAAGAAGAATAAGAGCTAAAGCTCTGATACCATGTAGAAAATGAGAGGAGAGCTTGAGAAATTTTCTGTATTTTCTGAATGGATTCATTGTACAAGGGACTGTATATTTATACAAATATATCATTAGGAAAGAAAACAAAGAATAAAATAATAGCATATTAATTTTGTACACTTGTCCTATTTTTACCAGTCTAAGTCTAACAAAATAACTGTCTAATTATTCCTTTTGCAAGTGACATTATATGGTGCATGTGAGAATCATCTAGAATATGAGAATCCTTTGGAAGGTCCAGATTAGATCCATCATTGTAGTGTTCAATAGCTGAGATGATGCCACATTGCTTTCCATGTGGCTTATCAGAATCAAAATTAAGACTAAGTCCGAACTTTCTTTTGTTCGCTATTTGTTCATCTTTGACCTTCAGCCTTGGTCTGTCTTCTTCTTCATTGTTTTTCTTTCTGAGAAATTGAAACCTGAGATCGATTTATTTCAATAGGTATAAGGAGAATAAACTAGTTGAAAATCATTTTTAAACATTGTTAACATCGTCGATTATTAATTTTATTACAAATACTATAGATTTAAGTATCGTGTAATAGTAATATAAATTTGTTGAATGATTCCATTTAAACACAGTAACATAAAATATCTACACGAGATTTAGCATTTTAAATGATTTGAATTTAGTAACAATATATAAAAAGTTCACTTATGTATCACACAAAATTAATTACATAAGAATTTTGTACAAAGGTGTTTAATAAAAAATTAAAACAGAAATATAAAGGTGCTTCTCGATTTACTGTCGAGATAGATTTAGTAAAATGTGTACGACAATTGGCTGTTGCACGATTTTTTGCAACATCACAATAATATTGTTTTGACTTTTGAGGTTGCCCCACTTTCTTTGAAAATTATTGGATGAAGCGGGGCTACTGTTATTATTAAAGTTTAATTTCTAAGTTTTTTAGGCCTCATTTGTTTACACTTTATGGAGATCTGAATGATCTCAGACGTTAAGTGCATTTGTTTTTAAAGTCTAAATCTTAATTATTCAAATTTTAATTATTAAGTGTGTTTGTCTTTTTAACTTCACAACCACTTAATGTATCTGAATATGTCTGTATGATTAAGATCTATAACAGAAACTTAATTTCATTGGGATGCTATCATCCATATTCATTATTAATTACCGTCACCGCCTACCATTATCAACTACCATCATGCCACCACCGCCACCACACCACCATGATCATCAATCATAGCTGTCACCATTATCGACTATCACCATCCACCATCTCCACTACTACCGCCACCATCATTCTTAACCACAACCAACACTCATTCACCTCAACCACCACAACTTGCTACCCCATCACCATCAACAATCATAGTCGGCACTGCCCATCATTATAACCGACCACCACCCACCACCACCTTCCTCAATCACAACTACCACCACCACCCGCCGTTATTAACTATAAACGTCCACCACCATCCTCCTCAATCATAATCGCCACCATTACCAATCACTACTAGCTATTACCCTGAACCACCACTATCAACCAAAACTACCATCAACCACCGCCTCTAGTCGATATTCACCTGTTAGCCATCACCACCAACAACTATCACATTTTAAAATACTATATATTTTGTTGATAGAAATTAGATTAGTTAGTATATTATTTGAATTTTATGTTTATTAAATTTCAAATAAAGATAAATCTTACACATTTAGATGTTAAAAATCAAATAGTCTTAATCATTTAGTATTCAAATCTTAATACAAATCTTAATATTCAGTTGTGTATTCAGATTCAAATGTCTTAATCTTAATACACATTTTGATATTTAGATATATATTCAAATTCAGGCGTCTTAATCTTAAAAAAAAAACAAATGAGCCCTTATTATACTCAAACATCAAATATGAGCTTTAGCCTAGATCTATATAAGAATTTGAATTCTTAGATTTCACATATAAATATAACTTTCTTAAGTTAATCAAAAAAACAATCGTAAAATATTATAGCCACATAAATATGAAAATCAACTCTTTGTTACCTTTGATCAGTTTAATGTGATATGGAATTGAGTGTTTTGCTTTGTCTCATTAGTTATTATTTTTTTTGCGTTTGCAAGAGGATTATTTGAGAGAGCCAACAAGATTAATTTGTGACCAGATTATTGTTGTGTAAATGATCTTCAAGCTAAGAAGGAAAGTGAGCTCCCTATATAACATTCTTCCCTTTTGGTGTTCTAGGCGGGGGTACTTTATCTTTCTAAATTTTATAGAACTATAAGGGATCGTTTGGTATACGGAATAGTAAGATAATGTGTGGGATTAAATTGAACAAGTAGAGAATACTAGGACGCTTAAGAGAACCATGTCGAAGAAACTCGGCAAAATGATCCCATAACCTTGGGCGAAGGGATGGTCTCCTACGTTTAGTTAGAATAGAGGCACATACCCTCAACCGAACTTGCTCTAGCCCGATTCCTTTTTTTTCTATTTCTCGGTAAGCGGACCGTGGGAGCATGGGAGCGGAATGGCATACTTAGGTTTCAGGATGAGATTCTGAAAGAGTAACCGCAATATCAGAAGAAATTCTTCTTTGATTCCTCTAACCTTAGACTGCTACTTGGGGGATTTAGGCATGTCACACCAACTATCTTCCAGACCGTTGGCTATGGTGCTATTTCTGAAGGAATGTGTTTATGCATAGTCAATGTTTATGGGCCTATCCTTTTTTCGAGTTACCAATTGGCCGAACGGAAGATCGACATGAAAAGTGGGTGTTCTTGTTACATAATCCCATGCAGATTTCTGAGTGCTCATTGTTGTTCGGATATTTATCGGATCCGAGCTTCCCAGGCTCTATGCTGTTGGGGAACTCTACTAGGGTCTCACTGCAACCAAAGTGAGCCGAGGAGCCGAGTGATGAGTCGGTTCTCAGAAAGGGCCAGACTGCTGTGAGGAAGGAATGACACTTACGGAATCTCAAAGCTTGAAGCCGAGCCTCAGATGGATTAGGCGGGGACATGATTCGAACGAACGTCTTAAGTAATTTTGAGGACCCTATTTTTTCTTTTGCTTGCGCACCAATCCAGGGGTGCTTGTTAGAGGTGATCCGTGTGATAAATTTATACCGTCAATCAAATATGGTATAAATTTAATCTCAAACTTAGTATTGGATATTTCACCTTATCCCACCTTATTCTATCAAACTTGGGATTATTTTATCCCGCCTCCAAGTAGGATAAATTAGTCCAGGGATAATAATCCCTAGATTATAATCCCAGAATAATTTAGTCCACGTAACAAACAATCCCTAAGTTTGGCATATGTCCCCTGTTCATTTTTGTGTTTATGCTTTTGCGAAGTACGTGCAATTCATTATATAAAGTCATTTAGTCTATGAGCAATAAGAGCTTAGTGAAATATGTAATTAATACTTATTAAAAACATGTTGTTTGATATGGAGTTCCTTACATCTTCCAATGCATAGGTTCATAGTTTGGTTGTCTAATCAGGACAGATTACTCACAGAAGAAAGACTCAGTGGATTACAGGTTGCTATTGCTTCCGAGAAGTGTGTAACGATTCGACTGGTTATTTTGCTTTCTAGATTTTTGTTCCCCTAATTAAGATTTTTTGTATGTGTTTTTATTATTTTATGACTTGCGGGGATGGTTAGTTCGGGTTTGGAAGGGTTCGGGTTGAAATCATAACACTTAGTTCCATAACAGTAGTCTATAATGGTAAAGTTTGACTTGAGTCAATGTTTTGAGCAAACAAACTCGAAATCGGTGTTTGATGGTCCCAATAAGTTGTATGATGATTTTGGACTTGGGTGTGTGTTTGGACTGGGTTTTGGATGACCTGAACGCGTTTCTGTTCTTAATATTGAAAGTTGGCACATTGAAGGTTTTCCAAGTTCTTTAAGTTTGGTTTGGAGTAGACTTTGATGTTATCGATGCCCGTTTGGGATTCCGACCTAGGAATAGTTTCGTATGGTGATTTAAGAGTTGCACGTAAAATTTGGCATCGTTCCGAGTTGATATGATAGGAATCAGACACGCGAAAGTATTATTAGAAGTTTTTCAGTTTCATGTTGAATTCATGCATTTTGGAGTCCGATTCGTAATTCTAGATATTATTTTTGTGTTTCGATCATGCGAGGGGGTCCTTATTATGTTGTTGGATGTGTGAGTGTAATTGTATAGGGTCCCGGGGGGCCCCGATGCGATACAGATTGGAATCGAGCTCGAATATGGACATGGGAGGACTGATGGTGCTTCAGGTCTGGTGCGTTCGCACCTGCATGGACTTGGCCGCAAGTGTGAGCTCACAAAACGACCTGGGAGTAGGTGGCTAGTGGTCCGCAGAAGTGAAGAAGTTCTTCTCCTGCGATGAATGGACCGCAAATGCGAGGGGAGACCAGCCAGGCTTGGGTTCGCAGGTGCGACCAGCCTTTCCGTAGAAACGGGCTCGTAGAAGTGAGACTTAGTCCACAGAAGCGAGGCTTGCTTGCCTGGGCAAGGGCCGAACCTGCGAGGATTTTTCCGCATAATCAAAGCCACAAGTGCGACTGTTTTGGTCGCAGGTGCGAAAATCGTTGGGGTAGTGAGGGCTTTTATTGTGGGACTTAGACCTTTTTCTCACATTTTCATATAGTCTTGGGAGATTTTGAGAGCACATTTGAGGGGGATTCTCATCAATATCCTAAGGTAAGTAACTCCCACCCATTTTCAAGTCAATTATGCGTGTTTTAGGTAGATTAAACATGGAAAGATTATGAAAACTTGCGGGATTTGTGAAGAACCTAGGGTTTTGATAAAAATGGGAGCTTGGAAACGAGGTAAGTCCATTTCCTAACATTGTAAGAGGGAACTCATCCCCTTAGATGTATCTTGTTGTGTATTACTTGTGTGGGGAGCTACGTACGCACGAAGTGACGAGAGTCCATGCGTAGCTATATTTTATGATATGTCCGGGTAGACTTAGATCCACGTCATGCTTTTAATTGTATTGTTGTGTTTATCATGCGTATTAACCGTCTTGAATAGAGCTGAGACTAGGGATCTTCTTGTCTCGCCAATACTTCCGCAAGTGAGGTAAACTTCTCTACTCTAATAGGATCGGGCGGTTTGCCTCGGTAGTATGATAACACCACTCTTATGGGATCAAGTCATTCGCCTCGGTAGTATGGTAACACCACTCTTATGGGATCTGGTCGTTCGCCTAGGCAGTATGGTAATACCACTCTTATGGGATCGGACCATTCGCCTCGGTATGGTAATACCACTCTTATGGGATCAGGCTGTTCGCCTCGACAATATGATGGTAACACTATTCTTATGGGATCGGGTCGTTCGCCTCGGCAGTACTGAGTACCGCTATTCTTATGGGATCGGGTCGTTCGCCTCGGCAACTTCGCGCTTAATAATCGAAACGGGTTCCAGTTTGGATAATTGAGTTAGTGCCTTCATGGACAGTTATGAGATGTTGGTGATGTGTTACAGACTCCTGATGTATTTATTGTAGTTGCTTTTATTTGTCTCATTGATTCCAGTTGTATGCTCACCATGTCTACTTTATGCACTTTAATTATTATTATTGACCTCTAGTAAGTGTTAAGTAGACCCGCCATCACCACTTCTTCGAGGTTAGACTAGATACTTACTTGGTATGCGTTATTCTCCGTACTCACGCTACACTTCTTCACTGATGTGCAGGTACTGTGATAGGTTCCACCAGTGGTTACGCATGCGTATAGCCGACTATCTGCAGAGACTTAGGGGTGAGCTGCTTGCTTTGATACGATCCATAACACTGATGTCGCCCAAATTCACACCACTAATTGGGATTGTGAAGCGGTCGATGCAATTATAATTACCCAACGTGAGTCGAGGTTGATTCCACAGAGAGTTTATATTGGATTAAATATATATCTAGATTAGGTGTATGGCATGCCCAAATTGCACTTCCACATAATTTGTTGTTTACTTTCTACTTCTAAAAAGTATACTATTGTTTGTAAATGAAAATCTAAGGAACGATATTTTTCGTATCATTATTTTTCAAGTTTATAAAAGATCTGGGGTCGTGACTTCCATCTAGGTGGTTACCTAACGGATTGTGGGTTTTAGGGCAAGTTTGATTGATCGGGGTGTAAATAGAACTTTTTGTCATTTTTAGGTTAAGTTTTGTAAGTAGGGAGCACCTGAGCCGTTTTTATTTACTGTATTGGATAACCTTGTACTAGATTAGCTTTTAAATATTAGATTTTATTTCTTCAATCAAGTATTATGAATTATATCTTAGTTTCTTCTTCAATTTCTTCATTTTCTATGAGTAGCTAAACCTTTAGCTTGGGTTGTGACCCAACCCTAGTATGGGTACTTAATGGATTATTGATTTAGGGCTTATTTATGATTGGGTATATGATATTTAGCCTTGTTCTTGCTTGAATTCTAGAATTAATGGTTGCAAACATTGATTCATTCCAAATTGACTTAGTCTCTACTTGAGAAAGTGAGACTAAGTCTTGGAAAACTTGGCTAACTAGAAATTTGGGTGAACTCAAGAAATTGATAGCCCAACTAAAGGGTCGAACCTAGAGATAGTAAGACCCGACTAGAGCATTTATCACATGTTTCATGAAATACCCATTTGGACTTGAGAAAGCCAAATTGATTAAAATCACTCAAACTATCGAGAGGTATAGAGTGAGTAATTGCTTGTGATTGTTATATCATATCCCGATCAACCAAACATGCCCTAAAGCTCTAAATATATTAGGTAACCAACTAGGCGGGAGTCGCAATCCTAGATATTTTATCATTTGAAAAACAACCAAAACACAAAAATATTATCTCCTAGCTTTGCAATTACAATATAATAGTTTAAAAGTAAAAGTAGAAACAACAATGAAAATGTGGAAGTGTAATCTAGGGCACGTCGTACATTCACACTAGGTATATACCCAATCCCACATTTAGCTCCCCGTGGATTCGACCCCGACTTGTGTTGAGTTTTTATTATTGCTTCGACCGCCTCGCAACCTATATTTGTGGTGTGAGTTTGGGCGAGATCATGTGCGATCCGCACTTTTTCAACACTTGGCCAATTATTTTCGAGCACAGTACCTGCAATGCACACTCATCCCTGCAATTCACTTCAAAACCAGTTCGCTCAAAACAAAACCTATCTAACAAAGAAAAAAATGAAAAATGAAAAGAAACATGGGTTTGCCTCCCAAGAAGCGCTTGATTTAACATCGCGGCACGGCGCAAATCACCATCAATCACTTAAAATGAATTAACGCCATGACGTGGCCATCATCAACTTTGCCAAGATAATGTTTCACCCGGTGACCATTGACTCTAAACACTTCAACATTTTTGTTATTCAAGTCCAATGCACCGAAGGGTGTCACATGAACAACCTCAAATGGACCACTCCACTTAGACTTCAACTTTCCTGGAAGCATTCGTAACCGAGAATTGAACAATAAAACAAGATCACCTTCTTTGAACTCCTTGTTTCGGATGTACTTGTCATGGAGGTACTTTATCTTGTCCTTGTATAAGGACAAACTTGTATAATCATGGTACCGGAATTCATCAAGCTCATTCAATTGTGCCACCCTTAAGTTGGCAGCAACATCCCATTCAAGATTAAGTTTCCTCAATGCCCACATAGCCTTGTGCTCAAGCTCCACCGGAAGGTGACAAGCTTTCCCAAACACTAACTGGTACAGAGACATACCAATCGGTGTTTTGCATGCCGTCCTATAAGCCCAAAGAGCATCATCAAGTTTCTTTGACCAGTCCGTCCGATTGGCATTCACTGTGTTTGACAAAATACTCTTGATCTTCCGGTTGGAGACTTCCACTTTCCCTCTTGCTTGAGGATGATAGGGGGTCGATACTTTGTGAGTAACACCATACTTTGTGAGTAAGGTATCAAAATATTTATTGCAAAAGTGCGATTCCCCAACACTATTAATGTCCCTTGGAGTACCGAATCTCGTGAAGATGTTTTTTTTTTTCAAAAATGCCACCACATTTCGAGCTTCATTGTTGGGTAAAGCCACGGCCTCAACCCACTTTGACACATAATCCATAGCTACCAAAATGTAAGTGTTCCCACAAGAGCTCACGAACGAACACATGAAATCAATACCCCACACATCGAAAATTTCAATCTCCAAGATGGTGGTGAGGGGCATCTCATTTTTCTTTGAAATCCCTCCAGCCCTTTGACATTCATCACAACGCTTGACGAGATCACTAGCATCCTTGTAAAGAGTAGGCCAATAGATACCACAACTTAACACTTTTGTTGTCGTTCTAGCTCCACCATGGTGACCACCATATGGTGAAGAGTGGCAAGCCTCAAGAATTTCTGCTTGTTCCTCCTCCGGTACACATCGTGGAATCACACCATCGGTACAAATTCGGAAGAGATACGGCTCATCCCAATAATAGTCAAGGCAATCCGGTTTGAGCTTCTTTCTTTGGTTTGAAGAGAAATCATTCGGTACAATAACACTCACAAGATAATTGGCTAAGTCGGCAAACCATGGCATCCCAGTCATTTAAATGGATAGAAGTTACTCGTCGAGGAAGGGATCATTTATCTCAAGGCCATTATGTGGACTCCCCTCCTCCTCCAAACGAGACAAGTGGCCCGCCACTTGGTTTTCACTACCCTTGCATTCTTGAATCTATAGATCAAACTCTTGCAATAGAAGCACCCACCGCATCAGTCTTGCCTTGGAATCTTTCTTGCTAATCAAATATCGGAGCACCGCATGATCGGTGTGGACAATCACCTTTGTACCCATCAAGTACGGGCGGAACTTCTCCATAGCAAGGAGTTCTTTTTCGGTCACTATGTAGTTGACTTGGGCATCATTCATGGTCTTGATAGCATAATAGACCGGATGAAAGATTGTTGATACGTTTCCCACACACTGCTCCAACCGCCACATCACTTGCATCACCCATAAGCTCAAAAGTCAAGATCCAATCTGGTGTGGTCATAATAGGAGTAGTAGTCAATCTAAACTTGAGCAATTCGAATGACTTCATACAGTCCTCGTTGAAATGGAACTTGGGATCCTTCGCCAAACGTTTACACAAGGGGTTTACCACCTTAGAAAAGTCCTTGATGAATCGGCGATAGAACCCCGCATGACTAAAGAATCTCCTCACTCCCTTCAAGGATGTAGGGGGTGACAGTTTGGGGATCACCTCAATTTTGGCCTTGTCGACCTTAATACCATGCTTTGAAATTTTGTGGCCGAGGACAATGCCTTCCTCGACCATGAAGTGAAATTTCTCCAAGTGTTTTTCCTCACATCTTGCCAATACCTTGTCCAAGTTGTTCAAGAACTCACTAAAAGAATTCCCGACCACGGAAAATTCATCCATAAAGACATCAAGAAAGTCCTCTACCATGTCAGTGAAGATGGTCATCATACACCGTTGAAAATTTGTCGGTGCATTGCATAACCCAAATGGCATCTGCGAGAATGCGAAAGTACCATAGGGACAAGTGAAAATAGTCTTCTGTTGTTCCTCCGGAGCAATTAGAATTTGATTGTAGCCGGAATATCTATCAAGGAAACAATAGAAGGCTCGACCGGCCAACCTATCAAGCATTTGATCGACAAATGAAAGCGGGAAATGATATTTCCGAGTGACTTTGTTGAGCTTTCGATAGTCCATACACACTCTCCACCCGGTGACTGTTCTTGTAGGGATCAATTTGTTCTTGTCATTTGTTACCACAGTCATACCTCCTTTCTTTAGGACACATTGTACCGGAGAGGTCCACGTCTATCATAAATGGGGTAAACAACCCCGACATCCAACCATTTTATGATCTCCTTCTTCACCCTCTCTTGCATTGCTTCATTTAATCTTCTTTGATGTTCAACGGAGGGTTTGTCATCCTCCTCCAAAATAATATTCTGCATACAAAAGGCGGGGCTTATACCCCTAATATCCCCCAATGTCCATCCTATAGCTTTCTTCCTCTTTTGGAGCACCGCCAAAGTAGAATTTACCTGCACGTTAGTCAAGCAAGAGGAAATAATAACCGGTAAAGTAGAACATGGGCCAAGGAACTCATACCTAAGATGTGAAGGCAATGACTTTAACTCCAAAGTGGTAGGCTCCTCGATGAGGTCTTTGTTGGAGGAGTCTTCCGGTTCTTAAGATCTAAGGACAATTTTCGGGGTTCATAAGTGTACGACCCCATTCCTTGCAATGCGTTTACATATTCCACATAGCCTTCCTTCTCATCATCATCATGATTAAGCAAAACGGCTTCCAAAGTATAATCAACATTCATTACGACACTAGCATCATCAACAATCACTTCTGTCACTAAGTCCACAAACGAACAAGTTTCATTGCTATTCGGTTGCCTCATAGATTTGTACACATTGAAAACCACCTTTTCATCGCCCACCCGGAAGGTGACCTCACCGGCTTCCACATCAACAAGATCCTTCGCCGTATCAAGGAAAGGTCTACCCAAGATAATAGGCACCTCATAGTCCACTTCGCAATCAAGAATGACAAAGTCTGCCGGAAGGATGAACTTATGAACACGAACCAACACATCATCAATAATATCCAATGGTCTCTTCATAGTATGATCTGCCATTTGCATCCTCATATATGTGGGTCTTGGTTGCCCAATTTCCAAATTTTTGAACATCGAGTAGGGCATCAAGTAGATACTTTCCCCTAAATCACATAAAGCTTTGGCAAAGTCGGCGCTCCCAATAGTTCAAAGGATTGTGAAAGCGTCGATATTTTACAATTTTGGAGCCATTGAGTGCACAATAGCACTCACTTGATGTGTCATCTTGATAGTCTCACAATTCATTGATCTTTTCTTTGTCACCAAATCCTTCATGAACTTTGCATAGCCGGACATTTGTTCCAACGCCTCAACCAATGGCACATTAATTAATAAGCTCTTCATCATGTCAATAAACTTGTTGAATTGGTTCTCGCTATTTTTCTTGGTGAGCTTTTGAGGGTATGGAGGAGGAGGCCTTGGCATTGGTTCCTCGGCCTTTTGCACTACCGATTCCGGTATGTCAATCACGTGTTCCCTAGATGGGTTTACTTCTTCTTGGGTCTCCTCCACATTTTCATTAATATTAATTCCCACTTCTTCATTAGCTTGAACCATATTTCTTGGAATTTTATATTCTTGAATCACTACATCATCATCCACAACTCTTCTTTGGTTTGAGGTTGTTTCCTCCCTACCTTTTCCACTCAGTGTGGTTACGGCCATGGTATGTCTTGTTCCCACCCTTTGGGTTCACCACCGTGTCACTATGTAGTGCCCCCTTAGGGCGAGTGTTTAAAGCTTGCGAGATTTTGCCTAATTGAACCTCCAAATTTCGGATTGAAGTGTTGTGAGAGGCTAGTTGAGCATCGAAGTCAGCATTGTTCTCCATCATCTATTTGAGCATATTTTCAATCCGTCCCATCTCATTATTGGAAGATCTAGAACCATGGGACAGATAAGGAGGCGGGTTGCTTAGTTGTTGATACATCGGGGGCCTTTGAAAGCCCGACCCTGATTCCCTTAGTTATTATTCCAATTCCCTTGGTTGTTGCCTCCAAAGTATCCTTGACTGTTTCCACCCCAATTGCCTTGGTTGCTTGATTATTCCAATTGCCTTGATTATTGTTGTTGTTCCAATTATATTGATTGTTGTTACCACCACTCCAATTGCCTTGGTGGTTTTGATTGTTACAATTTCCTTGGTTTCCTTGAGAACGCCATTGTTGCTGACTCGGGCCTTGATAATTGTTTCTTTTCCCTTGATAGTTGTTCACATATTGCATTTCTTCCTCTTTCTCATTGTATGATTCATCTTGGTCAAACCCACTATCATCTTGCACAAATTGTTCCACACGGTTTTGTACTTGTTGACCCCTTTTCCTTCTTTTTTTCACCATCATACTCACACATTCCATTGCATTCAGTTGCTTAGGACCTTGAACTTGTTGAAGTTGAGCTTTGGCTAATTGATTCATTGTGGTCGTCAACTCGGCAATTGCTTGCCCATGATCATGCAATTCCTTGTGTAGGTGAATCACGTTTGGATCACCTTGAGGAACATTAGCTCTACTTTGCATTGTCGATGAAGTATCCTCTATTTCATCCAAGATTTCACAAGCTTCGGCATATGGCGTTTTCATGAAATTCCCACCAGCAAGTTGGTTGACCACGCATTGATTGGTAGTGTTGATCCCCCTATAGATGGTTTGTTGAATCATAGCCTCAGTCATATCATTATTCGGGCACTCTATAACCATGGTACGGTACCTCTCCCAAATCTCGTGCAAAGGCTCATTGGGTTCTTTCTTGAACGCTAGAATCTCATCCCAAAGAGTATCCATATTCTTGGGAGAAAAGAACTTGGCAATGAATTTTTCCGCCAAGTCATCCCATGTATGGATGGAGTGGTTTGGCAATCTTTCTAACCAATCCAAGGCTTTTCCCTGTAGAGAGAAGGGAAATAGCCTCAACTTTAGAGCATCCTCGGAGACGTTAGTCTGTTTACTCCCCCAACAAGTATCCACAAACCCTTTTAGGTGCTTGTATGCATTTTGATTCGAAGCCCCGGTGAAGAATCCCGTTGCTATAGCAATGTAAGCAAAACATTGGTGATTTGGAAGTTTATGGCACTTGTGTATCCCTCATTTGGCAACACCCGGTGTGGAGCCTCTCTTTGTGGAGTTGGGGGAGGTGCGGTAACATTATCATGAGGCGGCCAGCCTCGCCTATTTACTTGAGGTTAAGAGGAACCTCACCACCTTGGTCATCGTCCACTTTCTCCCCCAATGGAAAATTCCGAGAGGATCATTGTTGAGAGCCATTTTTGTACCTATAATCAATTCACAAAAAAGTTAGTAACCCGGAAGGAAAAGAAAACAAGTCACACACAAAACAAAATATATAGCTAAATCTGTTTTTAGCTCCCCAGCAATGGCGCCAAAAGTTGATATCGCCCAAATTCACACCACTAATTGGGATTGTGAAGCGTTCGATATAATTATAATTACCCAACGTGAATCGGGGTCGATTCCACAGAGAGCTTATATTAGATTAGGTTTATATCTAGACTAGGTGTATGACATGCCCAAATTGCACTTCCACATCATTGGTTGTTTCTTTCTGCTTCTAAAAAGTATACTATTGTTTGTAAATGAAAATCTAAGGAACGGTATTTTTGGTATTGTTGTTTTTCAAGTTTATAAAAGATCTAGGGTCGTGACTTCCACCTAGGTGGTTACCTAACGGATTGTGGGCTTTAGGGTAGGTTTGATTGATCGGGGTATAATATAGAAATCACACGCAATTAACCACTCTGTACCTCTTGGTAATTTGAGTGGTTTTGCTCAATTTGGCTTTCTCAAGTCCAAATGAGTAATTCACAAAACTAGTGATAGATGCTCAAATCGGGTCTTACTATCTCAAGATTTGACCTTTTAATTGGGGCTATCAATTTCTTGAGTTCACCCCAATTCCTTGTTAGCAAGTTTTCCTAGACTTAGTCTCTCTTTCTCAAGTAGAGACTAGGTCAATTAGGCATGAATCAATGTTTTCAATCATTAATTCTTGAATTCAAGAAAGAACTAGGCTAAATATCACTTATCCAATCACAAACAAGCCCTAAATTAAACACCCATTAGGCACCACACTAGGGTTGGGTCACAACGCTAGCTAAGAAATTAGCTACTCATGGATAAAATTGAAGAAACTAAAGAAGAAACTAAGATTAAACTCATAATAGATGATTAAGGGAAGAAAATCTAAAGTTAAAATGATAAACTATTACAAAGTTATCCAAAACAGTAAGGGAAAATGGCTATCTACTTTTTGTTGTTCAAACTTGACCTAAATTTGACAAAAAGATCTATTTATACCCAGTTAAAATTATTGGACAAAATTTCCCCTTGCGGAGGTTATGCGGCTGTACAATTCTGTATGCGGTCCGCACTTTGAATCTGGCTTGACAGGATGGATTTCTACGGCCGTACTTCTTCAAATTTTGTGGACCGCACAATTCTGAGTGCGGCCACACTCTTGGACTTGAGCTGGACATGGGAGATTTATGCGGACCGCACATTTATGAGTGTCGCCGCACTTTTGCATTCTGCGGCCGCACAATAATAGTGTGGTCCGCACTTCCAAACTTCCATCTCTCTGAAACTCATCTTCTGCGGCCGCACAATAATTGTGCAGTCCGCATTTTGCAAAGTAAATTTGTTAGAGCTTCTTCATGGTCAGCGGCCGCGTACAATAATGTGTGATCCGCACTCTTGCTCAGTTTGCTGACCAAAACTACTCCTTCTTGAGTTTATTTTCACCTTTTTGGCTCATTTCTGAATATTCCTGCAAGAGAGCACATTTCATTAGTTCTCGGGAATACCTTCAAGTATTTCTGAGCTAAAACGTAAGTAAAAGAGAGTAAATAAGCAGGCAAAATCCCTAGTTATCAAGCACCGAAGTCTCCTTCCATCTTATTTACTGTTCCTGTCTATTACTTTCAGACAATAGTTTTAGTAGTTTTGTATATTCTCTAGATTGATCATGTACTTATAACGACGAGATTTGGGATTTGTAGTACTTATGTACTGATGTTCTTATCATTTCTAGACCGCAGACTATGTACTTATGATGTTGATATTTTTTTTAAAAGACTTATCACAGTTGCATGAAATTTAGTGTAGTTAAAAATATGTTGAAAAAGGATAAATAAATAGTAGTTTCGCTTATGGGCTTGCCTAACGGCGGCGTTAGGTGCGGTTTCGAAGTGTGGATGGTCATCAGAGTTGCAGGATAGACTAGAAAGTTGGTCAGGAATCACAATGCAGAGGAAAAGAGTGACACAAGGACAAAAATAGATCAATAGAAGGCATTGGAGACAATTTAAAAAAGAACTTGCAGCAGCAGTTTTGCGGGCAATGATTTATCACACCTGGAAGGCCAGGAATTGGAAACATTTCAAGGCAACAACTGTAAATATAGAGCAACTAGTTACTCAGATAAAGAAAGAAATTAGGGGAAGGATAGACCATGTGAAAGATAATAAACGATCTAGGAGATGTAGGTTCATAGTGCAAAGATTATGTAAGTAGAAGAGTGCCTCTGGAATCTTGGGGCTTGCATCCCGATCCCATAAATGTCACTCATAATCAGGCCCTCGGCCTCACTCAGTCATCAATCTCTCTAATCTCTCTCTCACGGGCTCACAATGTCATAAAACTAGCCCGAAAATAATAATATGATGTATCAATAAATAACAACAAAGACTGAGATAAGATATGTAAGGAATGAGTATGACTGAGTACGAAATTTCAATGAAATCGATAAGTCAATAGCAAGAAAAGACCACTATGGGTCCCAACAGTATCTAGCATATAGCCTAAACATGATCTATAACATGATTGACAGCTCAATTACTTTCGTACATAGAGATTTCATGGCTACAGATAAGATCAGGTAACTACACAGTACCACAAAATTAACGGAGTCATAACTTACACGGTGCATGCCTACACGCCCGTCACCTAGCATGTGCATCACCTCAACACCAAACACATAACGCGTAATTCGGGATTTCATACCCTCAGCACCAAGTTTAGAAGTGTTACTTACCTCGAACAAGCCAAATCCAATACCGAGCAAGCCAAACGATGCTCCAAAGATGCCATCACGCACGCACCGACCTATGAACGGCTTCAAACTAGCCAAAAGCAACCCAAATACATCAAATAAGGCCCAAGCAAAATAATTTAAAATGATAAAGGTCGAATCCTAAATCAAAATCCAAAATCGGCCAAAAGTCGCACTGGGACCCGCGCCACGAAACCCGACAAAACTTACAAAATCCGATAACACATTCAATTACGAGTCCAACCATGCTAGTTTCACCCAAATCCGACTTCAAATCGATGTTCAAAGCTCAAAAATTTACATTATGAAAATTTAGGCTAAACCCCCCAATTTCTCTACTGGAACCCTCAATCAAATACCGAAAATGAAGATAGATTCATGATATAAAATAAAAAATGAGTAGATAATACTTACCCCATTCCACATGTTGAAAATTACTTCAAGAATCACCTCAATCCGAGACTCATAGCTCCCAAAATGTAAAAATGGCCGAAACACCTGAAATAGAGTACTTTATAATCTGCCCAGGCGTTTCTCTTACGAGAACGCGGGAAGTCCATCGCATTCACGATGAACGAAATATACTGCCACCTGAATTACTCTATGCGATCGCGTAACAAACACTGCGAACGTGAAGAAGAAGCGTCCACTGCCCAGCTCAGTCA
Organism: Nicotiana knightiana; assembly: GCA_005239525.1. Lineage (NCBI taxonomy): Eukaryota > Viridiplantae > Streptophyta > Magnoliopsida > Solanales > Solanaceae > Nicotiana > Nicotiana knightiana. The sequence goes on from ML402848.1 coordinate 54,517, forward strand.
AACATACTACGGGAACGCGTGCAGGCTTACGCGATGCTCAAATTGCAGCAACCTACACGAACGCGACTGAGGACTCGCGAACGCGATGATAAATTTCTCCCAGCCTTCAAAAAAATCTACGCGATCGTGATCCATACTCCGCAATCACGATTAGGAAACCAGATGCCCAGAACTCACCAGAACAACAATTGCAAAAAATGAAGGAAAATAGTCTGAAATCAATCCGAAACACGCCCGAGCCCCTCGGGACCACATCCGAATATCCCAACAAGTCCCATAACATAGTACGGACCTACCCGAGGTCTCAATTCACACATAAAAACATCAAAACGATGAATCACACCTCAATTCAAACTTGAAGAACTTTGAACTTTTAAATTTCCATAAATCGTGTTGAAACATAGCAAACAAATCCGGAATGAACCCAAATTTTGCACACAAGTCCCAAATGACATAACGAATTTATTCCAATTCCTGGAACCACAATCTGAATCCAATATTTATAAAGTCAACTCTCGGTCAAACTTATGAACTTTCTAAACCTTCAAATTTCTAATTTTTGCCAGTTTGTGCTGAAACCTTCTAGAAACATCCAAATGCAAATTCAGGCATATGTCCGAGTTCAAAATAACCATACAGACCTAAAGGAACCATCAAAACTCCAATCCGAGATCAAATGCTAAAAAGTCAAACTTGGTCAACTCTTCCAATTTAAAGCTTCATAGTTGAGAATCATTCTTCCAAATCAATTCCGAATAACCTAAAAACCAAAATCGATGATTTACACAAGTCATAATACTTCATACGGAGCTACTCATATCCATAAACTACTGAGCGATGTGTAAATACTCAAAATAACTGGTCGGGTTGTTACATATATTTACAATATATTACCCAAAAAAATGTTGTTCATATTATTTTCCCAGTAAAAATATGAAATATAGAAAATTAATTCTAATGTTGAAGTATTTAAAAGTATTACTTCCCATTTGAATATGCTAAAAATGGCAGTATCTCTAGTCAACATATTCAAATATCAGGTTTATCAAGGCCAAAAAACCGAGAGTGACAAAGGGTAAGAGGACAAAGGAGGTATCTAAGCTTGCAACAACAACAACTCCAGTATAATCCTATAAGTAGGCTCCGAGGAGGATAGTCAGTAGGAAAATCTTACACTTACCGTAAGTGTAGAGAGGTTGTTTCAATAGACCAAAGGCATAAGGAAAGAAGATGAAAATAAAGCAGTTGCAACAAGTAGTAACGAGAAAACGAGGCAATAGGAACAACATATAGTGATAGAAATCTAACAATAATAGAATATAAGACTGACTCTACTAATAATGGAATTGTGAGAAAACATACTTAATTACCTACTAACCTTCTACCTTAATCATCGACCTACACACATTCCTATCAAGGGTCATGTCTTCGGTCAACTGAATAAATGACATATCTTGCCTAATCACCTCTCCACAATACTTCTTTGGCCTACCTCTACCTCTCCTCAGACCCACCAAGGATAATCTCTCACCTTCTTACTGGGGCATCTATGCTTCTCTTCTTCACATGCCCAAACCATCTAAGTCTCGCTTCCCGTATCTCGTTCTCCACGGGGGCCATTCCCACTCGGACCTGAATATCTTCATCTGTAAACTTATCAATCCTTGTATGCCCCGTACATCCATCTCAATTTTCTCATTTCTGTTACTTTCATTTTCTAGACGTGGGAGTTCGTAACTAGCCAATCCCATACAACATAGTCAATCTATCTATCACACTGTAGAACTTACCTTTAAGTTTTGGTGGCATGTTCTTATCATATAAAACACTGAATGCGAGCCTCCATTTGACTCACCCCACTCTTATACGATTTGTAACATCCTCGCCGATCTCCCCATCTTGGATAATAGACCCCAGGTGCTTGAAACTATCTCTCTTGGGGATGAGCTGTGTATCAAGCCTTACGTCCACGTCCGCTTCATTGGTCCCGTTATTGAAATTGAACTCTAAGTATACTGTCTTGGTCCTACTCAATTTGAACCGTTAGTTTCTAGGGTCTTTCTCTAAATATCTAGTCTCGTGTTAACGTCGTCTCACATCTCGTCAATCATTACAATATCATCCGTAAATAACATACACTATGGCACCTCCCCTTGACTGTGATGCGTCAGTGTATCTTATGCCAAGGCAAATAATAATGAGCTACGAGCTTAACCCTGGTGCAACCCCATCACAACTGAAAAGTTGTCTGAGTGCCCTCCTACTATCCTTACCCCGATTTTAGCTTTATCATACATGCCCTTAATAACCCTAGTATAAGCTACATGAACACTTTTAGCCTCCAAACATCTCCATAGAACCTCCCTTGGGGATTTTTCGTATACTTTCTTTAAATCAATGAGCACCATATTCAAGTCCCTCTTCCTCTCCATATACTGCTCCACCAACCTCCTTATAAGATTAATGGCTTCCATAGTCGAACGACCCGTTATGAACCCAAATTGATTTTCGAAAATAGACACATTTCTCCTCACTCTCGCTTCTACCACCCTCTCTCCAACTTTCATAGTGTGACTCAATAACTTGATATCCCTATAGTATTTGTAATTTTGGATATCACCCTTGTTTTTGTATAACGGAATCAACGTTATCCACCTCCATTCTTCGAGCATATTCTTCCTCCTAAAATAATGTTAAATAACTCAGTGAACCATTCCAAGACTACCCTGCTCGCGCTCTTCCAAAATTACATTTGCATTTCATTGGGCCCACTCACTCTCCCCTGCTCATCTTGTGCATAACCCCTTCGATATCTTCAATTTTAATATGTTTACAATATTAGAAATCTCGACGACTATCAGAGTGCTCCATTACCCAACACAATGTTCTTGTCTCCCTCTTCATTTTGAAGTTTATGGAAGCATGGCTGCCATTTATGTCTAATATGTGCCTCTTCCATCGATACTTTATCATCCTCGTTTTTGATGCACTTCACTTGGTCCATTTGACTTAATAAAAAATGGGTTCTTCTCAATGCTTTAATTTATGTTGATTTGACAGTTTAACTTCTTACTCTTTTAATAGATAATGTGTAAAAATTCTACTTTTTTTTCTTAATTTGTCAAAGTTCAATTTTCTTTTCCCTAATCTCTTCATATTTTAGAAATCCTTACATTTTTTTTTTGTCTTTCTCTTTGATATTCTTATTCACCTTCTTTATCCAATCCAAAATTTCATTACTCGCCTTCTTTCTCCAAGATTTCATTAGTTCAAGTGCTCAACAGTCTTTTAAAATTTTATGGCTCACATTAAATTTTTGCTTTAGTTCACACATAGAGGTGGCAAAATGGTTACAAGAAAATAGTTAACCACCCATATTATCCACTAAAAAATGGGTTGGATAATGAACTTTTTAAAAACGGGTCAAATATGGATAAAAACTTTATTATCCATTTAGAAAATGAATAACCAATGGATAACCAATGGGTCTAATCTTTACATTTGTAAAGCCTCAAATTGGGGGTTCCTCATGTTAGGAAGACTAACAATTCTCCTGAAAGTGATCATATGCAAAAAGTCATGGATGATATGGTTACCCATATTATCTGCCGATTAACCGGTTTTTTATCCGTATTAAATATGAGTTGGGTCGAATAATTTACCAATTTTTCATTACCCGTTTTTTACCCGAACCATCTCCCACCTGGCCTGCCCGTTTGCCGCTTCTAGTCACACATGTACTTGAGCCGCCCCTGGTGTACATGAACGTGAAAAAAGAAATTGTAACGTTAATATATAGTGGCAACAAGTAACATCCATCTCCTCTCTTCAGTTTCCTTAGGATTACTTCTTCAAGCATTACAATAACTGCATTACAAGAACTCACTATTTCTGCTATGTTCTGCTGCTTTTGATGCTTTGCCTTAGGGCTGTGCATAATTTAGTAATTATTATATCGAAATTGAAAATTTTGATATTTGGTATTCGTCATTTTGGTATTTGGTGTGGTATTGATTTAAGTTTTTAAAATTTTTTGATATTAGGTATGGTATTTGGTAATTAAAAAAATAACACCCAAATATCAATACCGTACCGAAATATATAATAAGTTACACAATGCACATTATTAACTATAACATAATACTTCTTTGAGGCTAGTAGTAATGCTTAAGTACTTCTTTAGGAAAATTGAGGAACAATGTAGGTTGTAGATATTGACTCTTATTCTCTGGGATGCCAAGCAGCTTAACGTAATACTTTTACGATTTTGGAGTGTTTCTTCTCGTGTATTGAATTGCATTTGTTAGATTAGTCCTTGTTGTATTCTTTAAATTTAAAAATTAGCTCTAAGCAAGTAATAAAACATTTTCAATAATTAAATTTATTCCTTTATGTACTTTTTTCTCTTGATGGGTTGATATTTGCTGGTTTTGAATTTTTTTTTATCAACAGTGCTTAGAATATTTTTATTTTTATATTTGTGAGCACTTTAATTAAGAATATTACAGTCTATGGCTCTATACAGTAGTTAATATTTAAGCCGAACAAATCAAAGTTACCGTACCGAATAAACCGAAACCGAAACCGAAAGGAGAAAAATCGAACCATACCGAATTTAATTAAGTACGGTATTGATATAGCATCCTAGGAAACCGAATACCGAAAATATTGAACCGAAATATCTAATCGTACCGTACCGACGGACGAACAGCCCTACTTTACCTGCCACAATTATAAAATGTAAGAATCAAAATTACGTGTTTTTGAACATGGCACATGTAAATACTTTTCTAAAATAACTGTTATTAGGACTATGTTCAAATTTGAGGATAGCACTGTGGATAGATCGTTGAAATTTTTGTTTAAAGGCATGCTAGATACACAAGGCAATAACATTCTTCCTTTTACCCTCAAGATTTTTTTCCTTTCCTCCGAGCGTTCTGCCTCTTGTCTCCAAGCACTCTTGTTTTAGCTAGCGTTTGGCTATAAATTCTCAAATTTATTTTACAAAATTTATTTTTGGTGAAGTTTGGCTTGAAGATGAAAATGTGTTTGGACATACGTTTTCAAAACATATTTCTCAAATTTATTTTACAAAATTTATTTTTGGTGAAGTTTGGCTTGAAGATGAAAATGTGTTTGGACATACGTTTTCAAAACATATTTCTCAAATTTATTTTGGAAAAACATGTGTATTATGAGGGATTTAGCCCAAAACTAATTATTGAGTTGATTTTGGGATTTTGCCAAAATATAGGCAAAGTTTATGGCCAAACATGTGTTTGCCAAATAAAACCCAAGTTTATTTTGACAAAATCTAAGGCCAAACAGGTAATATTTCCATAATTTTTCGACTTCGCTGCTCAAATACACAGTAGGTGCAAATTTATTAATGAGAATGAGTACTGTAAAAACAATGAGAGCTTTGGTAGCTTTGCATATATGTAGCTTTCTCCTCGATCAGTACCAAGAGGGGTATCACCAAAGTGGACACTCTAAAATCCAGAAAACGAGACTTCAAGAGTTAGTATTAGGCCTTGCCATATGGTCGTAGCTTTGCCAATTGGAAATTATTTAAACTAGAGTTAGTTATTCTCACAATTGTTTTCCCGTGTTTAGCCTAAGTAAAGCACAAGTATATATTTACCTGACCCATTATGGCAATGAACTGTCCAAAATTTGGGTTGCACGACAGCACTCCGACCCGATCCATCCGTTTGCCACCCCTAGCCATAACATGCCCGTAAAATATTTTCTCTAAGGCGCGAGGGATTAAATTATCCATGTATAAAACCGCTTTTCATTAAATGAAGAAACGTGTGAAACAACACTTTTAGCATCCATTTTAATGGACTAGAATAATTGCATTCTCTGTTATATTAAAAAATAAAAACTGTATTCTTACACACAGTGCTTTTAACTTGGCTAGTATATGATAATTATGACTCGTTATTACTAAGTTTTGTTACTATTTTTCTCGTTGTACACGCCCTAAAACATTGTAAAATTTTGGCATGTCGGCTTACATCGTCTCTATGTTTGAGCAAATTAATAATACTTAGTTTATTTAGTATTATGATTCCTTTATTATCTGTAGCTGGATGATTGCTAGTATATATGTTTGAACTAATAATTATGAGATACTTCGTGCTTCTTGCTTTGGTAATTATCTCAAGACTGCTCATTTTAACTTCTTTTAACTATTTCAACTCTTTGTTAACGCTTTATTTATGTCTAAAAGTGTCGACTAATTATTGGTTGTTTGGGAAACAATAATGCTAGAAAAGAGGAGGAAATCATGTGATCTATTTAATGACAAACTAAAGCTCCAGCACCCCGACTAATACGATAAGTGACCCTGGGTTCTGATTAGCCATGACGTCAAATATAAAATTTATCCAGAAATTCTACATAGGAATGTCTTATCTTTACTGGTTAAACATGCTTTGCTTCTTGCTATTGCTTAGAAAACAGATACCATAAGTAATTTGATCCAATTAATTGTGCATGCATTGATGATGCAAAAAGATAACAGTGAGTACATAAGAGTGCAAACTGCAAATAACTTGTAATTTTTTCTTTAAGAGAAATAAGATGGATCAATTAAATTAGCCTGAGATATGTTAAGTGTTGGGATATACTATGGGATCTTCACATATATAGTTGGCTATATTAATTGTTTACTTTTTCTAGTCATATACATAGATTACACATTGATTATATATATATAATACATAAATTATGCATATATTATACCTCAACCGGCTATTGTTAGTTTAAGTGGTAGGCTGGGCGGCTATTTGGATTTCTTTTAACCATGCGGTTTAGTTATAATATAATGTTTCATTTTTCTATGGAACAATTATTTATTTGATTCATCCAATTCAATAAAGTATTGTTTTAAATAGATCATTTTTTGTGTGTCCTTTAATTATGTAGTAGACGATAGTGTATGGAGCCTTAGCTCATACACGGAAGATCAAATTGTCGATTCTCACAATTAATAAATTATGTTCACAATCGAAGATATTGCTGCGCAAAATATCTTGATTATGGTAACACAAGATTAAAGTATGATTTATCTTGATTATGGGAGTAGTTTTACTCAAACATCTTGTGCTAGTATACTTAGTGTATATTGAACATACCAAGTAAAGAAAATATTTTTTTGTGCTGAATATATAAAATATTTTCTCTGATTCATTAAGTGAGCTTATACTCCTAATCTTGATATAGTTATTATATTCAATGTGATTTATTTATTATTTTGATTTATCAAAATGTACAACTCCAATTTGAGTTAGTGTATGCCTAATAGATTGGACAATAACGAATGGCATTTGTGAAATAATAATTAGTTGATAGAATCCATGACTCGACCTTGAGTTTGATAATACTCCTTTATGTAAGCTTATAAGTTTTCATGTGAAATCCGGCCGGTGATTTTATATCCATCACATAAAATAGTTTAAGTGAAATTATAAAGGATTTAATTAGTTGATTAAATTAAATTATCAATAATTTAGTTTAATTTAATTAGTAATTATAATCTTAACATGGGGAGCTAAAATAAGTGTTGGTGAATTTCAAAATTCATATTGAAGAGTTCAATTGAAGTTTTCCAGTGAAATAAACTGTGATTAATTATACTAAGATTTAATTCATCCAAATTTTGAATTAATACTATAATTGATATCCTCTTATTATTTATGCGGTCCCTTCTATACCTAGTAAAACCTTGGCAGACTTGGGAAGAAAGTTACTTGGGAGAAAAGTTTTGTATTTGAATTGGACTCCCTAGTAGAATCCTAAACATTTTTGGGATGTTCTTTGGCCTAATTTCGTGTGCCACAAATAGAATATTAGGTTCAACTAATAATTTACTCTTCGAAGTAGTAATATTTTCCCACACAAGTATTTTCATCTATGGCTTACCAGGAGCATAGCAGAAGACTGTAGTCCTGGATTCTTGCCCTTTGAACGAGTTGAGCAATAATTTTGAGAGGTTAGTGCTTCTAATCTATGTAATTAAATCATTGTCTAGATTACATGTTTGTGATACATGTTTTTATGCTTCCTTCCGCTGTGCATGTTCTAACAATTGGTATCAGACGTCGTCTTACATCTAACTAGATAATGAAATACATCATGAATAGAGTAACCTTAAAACGTAGTGTTCAATTATATATGTTTGTTGTGTTTATTCTATGAAAACAATGTTGTTTTCTCAAAAAACCTGGACTGTTCTAAGTAATATTTGGAATTCTGAAATCGTAGATTAACATAAATCAATTTGATATGTGATATGAACGAGTAAAAATATTTAGTACCCTAAAAGGCTAAAAAATCAATTTTTCCAATTTGTCGTGATTTTGGAATTCTGATTTTCTGTCGAACTCCGATTGACTTTGAATTTGGTAGGTCCATCGATTAGTTTTAGCCATTTTTCTATTTTCTGAAAAAATTTCTCTTATATTTTTTTTGGAAAACAGTGATGGTAGGGTTCAATTCCTATGGTTTCCATTCAGATTTTACAGTATAATGAATTTATATGTTGGCATAAGTCTTCTTCCACATTGGATAGATTCATTACGAATAATACTTTATTTTGTCTCTACTTGTTTGATAATTTGTATTAAGTCTCCAACTGAGTAACATGTTGATTCAATGTTAGAATTTATAAAAGAGATATTTACCTAATTTTAAATTGACAGTCTACTCTCCATCTGTGCTGATTCTGTTTTAATTTATGGGGAGAATATCTGACATAACTCATATATTTTGCATGAATAGTTAAGTTTCCCTATCGAATCAAGATGAGCATGGTGTCACGACCCAAAACTCAACATGTCGTGATGACGCCTATCATGATAGGCACACCGACTACTCAGATGTTTCCAACACTTTCAAATTTAAAACAGATTAAAAATATATCAAAACAGGTTCAAACAAGTGAAAATCTCATAAATACTGTATAAAACTGTCACAACCCAATACTGAAGTTTCTCAAAACCAGGGTGTCGCTGAGTACATGAGTATCTACACAAATACAGAGTCTGAATCACTGTCTAAGAAACTGAAACCGAATAAGTAAAAGTTGAGGGATAGGGGAGGAGAGTCAAGGACTGCGAACGCCAAGGATGCTACCTCGATAATCTCCGAATGTCATTAAACTCGGATAATCAGCAACTACCATGTCCGAAAATACGTGGATCTGCACACGAAGTGCAAGGTGTAGTGTGAGTACAACCAACTCAGAAAGTAACAAGTCAAATTATTGGGATGAAAGCAGTAACGAGATTCACAGGTACAAATCAATTACAAAATTACAGTACAGAAATGTAGGCATGCTTCCAAGTAAGCAGTTAAAGCCCAAACAGGTAAAATATGTCAAGTTCAATTGAAACAAGATACGGTGCATCTTGATATCCACATGCCAGTTATGTATGCCAACTGAAGTACAAAATAGTGATGAAATCATGTGCATACTCTCAGAAAATCAATCACTCAGTCCTCACATTCACTCCATCATCACAGTCACTCATTGCTCGCAGTCACTCCATCCTCACAGTCACTCAATCCTCCCAATCGCTTGGCACTCGCACTCAGTAGGTACCTGCGCTCACTATGGGTGTGCAGGGCAAATCCAAGCCAAGCGCTATAATAAGTCAATCATGGCACCTCAAACGGTCTTACATACCGAGGGCTCAACCTACCCTTCTTCCCGAAGCTCATAACACCTTTCATGGGTGGAACCTTGAGTAGTACCTTCTCCTCAACCACTTAAGCAACATCACAAACCTTCCGATCAGCGTAACTCTTCTGTCAAGACTGCGCCGTGAGAAGCCGATTCTGAATCAATTTAACCTTGTCCAAAGCGTCCTGAACCAAGTCAGTACCCAATAGCCTAGCCTCGTGAGGCTCAAACCATCCCACCGGAGATCGACACCGTCTCCCATACAAAGCCTCATAAGGAGACATTTGAATGCTCGATCGGTAGTTATTGTTATAGGCAAACTCTGTGAGCGGCAAGAATTGATTCCAAGAACCCTTGAAATCTATGACACAAGCGCGTAGCATATCCTCTAATGTCTGAATAGTGCGCTCGGACTGCCCATTCGTCTGAGGGTGAAATGTTGTACTCAGCTCAAACTGTGTACCCAACTCCCGCTGCACGACTCTCCAAAACTTCAATATGAACTGCACGCCTCGATCTGAAATGATGGACATCGTCACACCATGGAGGCGAACAATCTCGCGGATGTAGATCCCAGCCAATCGCTCCGAAGAATAAGTAGTCCCAACTGGAATGAAGTGTGTAGACTTGGTCAACCGAACACAATCACCCAAATAGCATCAAACTTACTCGAAGTTCGTGGGATCCCAACTACAAAATCCATGGTGATACTCTCTCATTTCCACTCCAGAATCTCAAGCCTTTGAAGCAATCTGCTCCGTCTCTGATGCTCATACTTCACCTGCTGATAATTTAGGCATCAAGCTACAAACCCTACTATATACTTCTTCATCCTCCTCCATCAATAGTGCTGCTACATCTTCGCGGCACCCGAATGAATGGAATACCGTGAACTGTGGGTCTTCTCAAGAATCAACTCACGTAACCCATCTACATTAGGCATACAAATCCGACCCTGCATCCTTAACACCCCATCATCCCCAATAATAACATCCTTGGCATCACCGTGTTGAACCGTGTCCTTAAGGACAAGCAAATGAGGATCATCATACTGGCGCTCACTATTGCGACAATATAAGGAAGACCGAGAAATCACACAAACTAGAACCCGTCTAGGCTCCGAAACATCTAATCTCACAAACTGGTTGGCCAAGGCATGAACATCAACACAAGCGGTCTCTCACCAACAAGAATAAATGCAAGTCTACGCATACTCACCGCCTTTCTACTCACGGCATCAACCACCACATTGGCCTTTCCATGATGATACTGAATGGTAATATCATTGTCCTTTAACAACTCCAACCATCTTCGCTGCCTCAAATTTAGATCCTTTTGTTTGAACAATTGTTGGAGACTCTGATGATCCGTGAATACCCCACAGGACACACCGTAGAGATAATGCCTCTAAATCTTCAATGCATGAACGATGGCAGCCAACTCCAAATTATAAAAATGATAGTTCTTCTCATGAGGCTTCAATTGGTGCGAAGAATAAGCAATCACTCTACCATCCTGCATCAAGACACACCCAATACCAATCCGAAAAGCATCACAATACACTGTATAAGATCCAAAAGCTGAAGGCAGAACTAGAACTGGAGTTATGGTCAAGGCAGTCTTGAGCTTCTGAAAGATCTCCTCACAATCATCCGACCACCTGAATGGAGCACCCTTTTGGGTCAATTTGGTCAAAGGCGCTACAAAAGATAAGAAACCCTCCACGAAGCAACGATAATAACTAGCCAGGCCGAGAAAGATCTGAATCGCAGTAGTTGAGGATGGTCTTGGCCAACTCTAAATCGCCTCTATCTTATTTGGAACAAACTTAATCCCCTCACCAGACACCACATGCCCAAAGAACGCCACCAAACAAAGCCAAAACTCACACTTGGAGAACTTGGTATAAAGTTTCTCATCTCTCAACCGATGTAATACAATCCTCAAATGTTGGGCATAATCCTCCTGGCTACGTGAATACACCAGGATATCATCAATGAATACTATGAAAAACGATTTTAGATATATCTTAAATACATCGTTCATCAAATGCATGAATGCCGCTGGAGTGTTGGTCAGCCCAAAAGACATCACAAGGAACTCATAGTGACCATAACAGGTCCTGAATGCAGTTTGTGGAATGTCTGAGTCCTGAATGTTCAACTAGTGATACCCAGAACTCAATTCAATCTTAAAGAACACCCTCGATCCCTGAAGCTAAGTCAATAGTCTGCAGAAAACACACCCCGAAAGTCTCGCACCAGTGAAACAGAATCAATAGTAGGGGTATCAGCACCAACATCCCTCACAAAGCCCAAATATGATAAACACCCCTTCCTAACCATTCGTTGGGCCTTTAAATAAGAAATCACCCTGCTAGGAACATAATATAGAGAACCTCTCCACTCGATCCTTGGAAACCCCGACATCGCCAACGTCACAGTCTTAGCGTGAATATTCAGAATATTATGACACAGAGACAACCAATCCATACCCAATATCACGTCGAAATCAATTATACTAAGAAATAAGAGACCTACTCTGGTCTCCAATCCCCCGATAGTCACTACACACGACCTATATACACGGTCCACAATAACAGTATCGCCTACCGACATTAAAGACATGAACTGGTAAAACTTAGGACTCACGGGGCATATCCAAATAACGAGTTAAATAGGAAGATACATAGTAGTAAGTAGAACCAGGGTCAAATAATGTGGAAGCATCTCTGTGACACACTAAGACAATACCTGGAATCACTGTATCTGAAGCAACGGGCCTGAATAGCATAGAATCGGGCCTGAACACCACCTGATCAGCCTCTCCCTCTAGGTAGGCGTGTACGTGAGGCGGTTTGGTTTGGTTTTTTATTGAACCAAAATCAAACCAATTATGTCGGTTTACTAAATTTATAATAAAATCAAACCAACATAAACTCAATTTTTTCGATTTCGATTTTTGTCGGTTTTTTCGATTTCCTCGGTTTTTCGGTTTATTTTCGATTTTCCTTTTTAGTTATATTATGCTTGAAAAAGATATCAAATAATCACCAATTGCCTGCATGATTACTATTCATTAAAATAATATATGAGGAATAGCAATTGTTCGTATGAATCATAATTTTGAGACCTTCCATAATAGAAAATGACAACAAACAGTTGATAAACCAAAAGCTACAACCCAACTTGTAGTACCACAAAAAATATTAAGTTAATTAAAGTTGGCCAAGACAAAAGCTAGAAATAAGCAGCAAGCAGCCAAGCACCATGAATAGGTTGACACTATTTTGTTCCATTTCTATTCGAGTTCCCATAAATATAGGGGGAGTATGACATCTAAAAACTTCAGCTTCAGGTTTCTAAACTCACAAGGGTATGCACCTTTCTTGGAATTCCTACAAGAGGTGAAAAAGAGGATAGAAAAAAAAATAGTTGAGTGATAATAAAATAATTAAGCACACAAAGCATCTGAATATTAAGAGCACTAAATCCAATTACAGACCTTTTAATACTCGTCATGTACTTCCTGAGCGCCAATTTAATTTCCTCTTTTACCTGTAAAAAAAAGTTAACATATGTTCATTTCTTATTCATGACAACTTAAAGAAAAAAAGGAGATTTTCCTGCAGACACAAATTGCAGGTTCGTGTCTGATTTGTCATAAGCGTTGAAAATAAGTTCTATTTGAAGCTAAATAGAAATTGAACAGGACACATATTCTTTGAAGCTAAATAGTAAAGTAGGAATGACAAGTTACCTTCTGATTCAAACTGAAGTTCTGAACTAATCAATACTCAAAGGGTCACTTGGACATTCTGGAAAAAAAATAGTTACCAGTTAAACAATATAAAGATAGAATCAAATTCATTACTAATTAAATATATAAAATTATCTTCTTCAACTTGCTTAATTTTCTTAATTTCTTCTAGATAGTCTTGAAGCTTGCATTCCTTTGGTGACTTTATCCATTGTTGAGTGCAAATAAGAGCTTCTACTGTCTTTGGTGATAAATAACTTCGGTAGGAATCGAGAATTTGACCACCGGTACTGAAAGCTGACTCAGATGCAACAGTAGAAATAGGAATTGAAAGAACATCCCTTGCCATTTTTGAAAGAATTAGAAATTTACTAGATTAAGCTTTCCACGAAGCCAAGATATTTAAATCCTTGGTCTTCTCCATATTATCCGTCAAGTATTTCTCAAGCTCAGATTTCTTCTCAACATCTCCCTCATCTTCCAAATGTTTCTCCCAACGAGATAACAAAATATCACCAACTTCACTCACCATACTACTTTCACCTCCAGAATTGTCATTAGAAGATTCAGAGAAAGAATTATTGTAATGATCATACAAACTAGTCAAAGCACATGTTACCTGATCTAATTTCACTTTTTCCACCAAAAGATTATATGATATACTAAGAATGAAGTTCACATACTTCATCTTATAACTGGGATCCAACACAACAGCAATGAACAATAACATGTTCAAATTCTCAAACTTACCCCAGTATTTATCAAACTTCCCTTTCATCCTGTTAGCCATATCAATCAAAATAAGATCTTCATTGTAAGAATAATTTATAATAGCATTTCGAACATTAAAAAATTCATGGAAGAATGCATTCGAAGTAACATATAAGCTTCCTGAAATTTTTAAAGTGGTCTGGTAAAAAATATTAAGGAACATGATAAAAGCTTTCACAATCTTCCAATCATCAGCAGATGGATGTCCTTTTGTTACCTCTCGATAATACTTTTGGTACTTATGGTCATCCGCGTACATTCTTGTAAAGGCCTTTTCAAATTTCACAGTTGTATCTAACATTGTATATGTAGAGTTCCACCTAGTCTCAACATCAAGACTCGAAAGACCATGATTGTCTATCTTAACTTTCTCAACATATGACTTAAAATAAGCAAACATTGAAGAGGAAGACTTGACATATTTTACCACATTCCTAATACGAGAAATGGGCTCAATTTTTTTATCTAACTAATCTTTCACAATCAAGTTCAAAATATGTGCATTACATCTAACATGGAAAAACTCATTTCCCAATATTACTCATTTCCAGTCATCAATACGTGCCTTCAAATGCTTAATAGCAGCATCATTCGCACTTGCATTATCTAGTGTCACCGTAAACAAGTTCTCAATACCCCACTCTAAAAAACAAGATTCAATACCCTTAGCAATAGTCTCTCCCTTATGATCTGGTGTTAGAAAAAAGTTAAGTATATTCTTTTGTATATTCCATTCATCATCAATCCAATGGGCAGTGACAACCATATAAGTAAAATTTTGGAGTGATGACCATGTATCACTAGTAAGACATACATGTTGGTTCTTGATAAGTTTTTTCAGTTTTTCTTTCTCCTCTTGATAAATCTTCAAACAATCTCTAACCACAACTACACGAGAAGGTAATTCAAAATTAGGCAAAGCCTTACCCATTAAATTTTTAAATCCTTCTCTCTCAAAACTTTTAAATGGCTACTCGTCAATAATAACAAATTTGGCTACCCTTTTAATAGAACTTTTACCAGTTTCTTGTCCCCCTTCTTGGATAGGTGTAAGTTTCAATGTAGATTGCTTCCTATCAATAAATCTAAAAGGAGATTTAAGACACTTCAAATTTAAATGATTCCACAAAGTAGAAGTTCCATTAATCTTGGTCTCGGAAGCAAAGTGTTTTACACAATAATTATATTTTGCTCTACGTTTACCTCCTTTATCAATAAATTTTGTAAAGTGATTCCAAATCTCAGATGTTTCTCTTCCAATATTACCAGGCTTAGAATCGGGATTTGAAGGATTTGTCCTTTTTTGCTTTTTAGGAGGAGTGCGTGTATGAGGAGTGCTTTTACCTTTCTTTTGAGGTGCCACCGGCACAATCAGAGGATCATTGACAATCATCTCCACATTTGTTCCAGTGGTAGTTTCCATCTAGAAAGAGAGTCTCTACACATAATAAAACATTTGAATTACTTACTGAAATTTAAAGAAAAAAATGAGAAAAAAGAGAAATTCGGAAGCTTCTCAAATTCAGGTTACTTCTTAGAGAACATTTAACATTAAGCAGTGATTTCATCACAAATGTAAGTGCAATATTGGAGTGAAAGAACACAACTCGTAACATCAAATTTCAGGACCAACAATCTTAGATAACAATTATACCCAATTTTGAAGGGACAAAATAACATAGTTGGTTTAATCAAATACTTTATCTTACCAAATTGTACTCGAGCAGTAAGACTAATATGTAATTACAAACTTGAACAGTGGCTCGGAATTGCAAAGAAGAAAGCTCATCGTGAAGTGGATGGAAGGGTTTTTACTATTTGGGGTTTTTTGACTTTGGAGTTGGAAGATGGGAAAGATACGGAAGATTGAAGACAACTAGACAAGGAATAGCCTATTCTATTATATTTTCTTATTGGGTTTTATTTTGGGCTTCAAATTTAGGTTGTGTAGTTAGAATCTATTAAGTGGATAGTGAATTTACAAGCCCACAAATAAATAATATCTCAAGACATTAAAAATTATAAAATACTTTAGAAAATGCTTACAAATTAGATTCTAATGATTATTTTTATGTATAAATTTTATATATATATATATATTTGACTTTTTTTTGTTAATACCAAACCAAACCAAAATAAAAGTGATCGGTTTTTTATTTTCCAGCACCAAACCAACCAAACCAAACCACAAGTCGCTTTTTTTTCTTCGGTTTGACTTGGTTCGTCGGTTCGGTTTAGCTTGTACACCCCTACCTCTAGGGAGACTCCTATCTGCCTGAGCCCCACCCCGAGCTGTCTGGGTGGGTTGTAAAGTAACTGGTGCTCAAGTCGTGGCTTGGATCCTCTACTGAACTGTATCTCTTGGGCGACGAGGACACTATCTCCACATATTCCCAAACTCCTTGCACTCAAAGAAACTCACTGGTAGTGGTGGTGGGGACTGAATCGGGCCCCGAGTAACAGAGTAACTACTAGAAAGACCTGGCACAGATGAACCCTGAACCGGTGAAACACGGGGCGAACTCTGAGCTGGGAGACAATTGGGAGATGACTGACCCGTACTAGCATTGTCGAACCATGGCTAGTTGATGCACCACAATGAACTAGGCGAGCCATTTGAGCAGACCTATAAGGACGACCCCTACAGTGGTGAAACTGATCCCAGAAGGAACACTACTGAAACCACCAGAACCACGAGGCCTCTTGGCATCCTTCTCCTCACGCACCTGACTGCGGACCATCTCCAACCGCTAAGCAATATCAACCACCTCGTCGAACAGAGCACCAGATACACTCTCCTGAGTCAAAACAAAATGCAACTGGTAGTGGAGGCCATCAATGAAACTCCTAACCAAACTACTTGACAAGCCAACTTTGAAAATCTCATCTCAGACTGGGTCACTGACAGGCCATTCTGACGTAGCTTCTCGAACTACCTGTGCATCTCCTCCCTACGAGTCTGTGGCACAAACTTCTCCAAGAAGATAACGGAGAACTCATGCCATGAAAATGGTGTAGCACCGATTGGCCTGCTCCTCTCATAGGCCTTCCACCATCTTAAGACAACCCCATTAAAGTGAAAAGTAGTAGATGAGACCCCACTGTTCTCCAGAATGCCCACCATACGTAGAATCCGCTGGCACCTATCAAGAAGCCCTGAGGATACTCTGATTCAACCACATTGAATGATGGAGGCTGGAGTCCCCCAAATCTCTCTAGTCTCTTTTGTTCATCATCAATCATAACGGGACCCACCTAGGCCTGAACAACTACAATCGATTGGGCTGGTAGTACCCCCGGTGTCTGAAGTCCCTGCATCACCTGCTCTGGAGTATGGGCGGTGGGAGTCTGAGTACCTCCCCTGTCCTGAGAAGTGGTTGGCGCGGTCTAAATAAAAACCTCCTGAGCAAGGCTAGTGCACACAGTCAATATTTGAGTCAAAGCCTCCTGAAGTCCAGAAATCACAATGGTACAACTGGTGCCTGAGCTGGCCCCACTGGCTCAAGCACATCTGGTACTTGTTCCTAAGCTGGAGCAACTGGTCGATCTGCAGGTGTTTCTCTAACTACTGTACGAGTTTCACCTCGGCCCCTACCGCGGACCTGGCCTCCCGTGGCCCTAGAGGGTGGTACCGGTGGCTATCCGTCTGCTCAGATGGCACGTGTCCTCACCATCTGTGAGAGAATAGAATAACATAAGTTTAGTTCCCGGTTGCACGACAAGAATACAAGAATGTGAAGTTTATCCTAAGGGTTCGGCAGCCCCTCGAAGATAAGTACAGACGTCTCCGTACCGATCCGCAAGACTCTACTAAACCTGCTCATGACTCACGAGACCTATGTAACCTAGGCTCTGATACCAACTTGTCATGACCCAAAACTCAACCTGTCATAATGGCACCTAACATGATACTAGGCACGCCGACTACTTAGACATTTCCAACACTTTCAAATTTCAAAAAAAAATTAAAATATATCAAAAGAGGTTCAAATAAGTGAAAATCTCATAAATACTAGGTAAAATCGTCACAACCCAATACTGATGTTTCCCAAAACCAGGGTGTCACTGAGTACATGAGCATCTATACAAATACAAAGTCTGAATCACTTTCTAAGAAACTGAAACTGAATAAGTAAAAACTGAGGGATAGGGGAGGGGACTCAAAGTCTGTGGATGCTAGGGAAGCTATCTCGATAATCTCCGAATAACAGTAAACACCGATAATCAGCAACCACCGTGTCTAAAAAAACATGGATTTGCACATGAAATGTAGGGTGTAGCGTGAGTACAACCAACTCAGTAAGTAACAAGTCTAACTATTGGGCTGAAAGTAGTGACAAGCTTCACAGGTACAATTCAATTACAAAATTACAGTACAGAAATGTAGACATGCTTCCAAGGAAATAGTTAAAGCCCAAACAAGTAAGATATGCCAAGTTCAATTGAAACAAGATATGGTGCATCTCGATATCTACATGTTAGTTATGTATGCCAACTGAAGTACAAAAAAGTGATGAAATTGTATGCATACTCTCACAGTATCAATCATGCAGTCCTCACATGCACTTCATCCTCACAGTCACTCAATCCTCCCATTCGCTCGGCACTCGCAATCGCATCGCACTCAGTAGGTATCTGCACTCACTATGGGTGTACAGACTCTGGAGGGGAAAATCTAACCCAAGTGTTATAACAATCCAATCATGTCATAAATCAATAACACATGATGTGGCATTCAACCCGATCCCATAAATATCCTCATAATCAGGCCTTCGGCCTCACTCAATCATCAATATCTCCAGTCTCTCAGGCTCACAAGAATCATGATAATCAACCCAAAAAATGATGATATAATGTATAGATAAATGGCAATAGAGATTGAGATATGATATGCAAATCAGAATTGTGACTGAGTGCATGATTTCAAATTAAGCAAATAATTCAACATGTAATGCGACCTCTGTGAGTCCCAACAGTAACAAGATGTAGCCTAAGTAAGATTTCTAACATGACTTACAACTCAATTTCTCTAACACATGGAGAATATACGGATAACGACAAGATTATTCAACTATACAGTTCCACGGAATTGACCAAGTCAAAATAATTCCTACGGTGAACGCCCGTCACCTAGCATGTGCGTCACCCCAACACCAATCACATAACATGAAATTCGGAGTTTCATACCCTTAGAACCAAGTTTAGAAGTGTTACTTACCTCAAACCGTGTAGATCCCTACTCTAATAAGTCTTTGCCTCGCGAATCAGCCTTCGAATGCCTTGAATCTAGCCACAAACAATTCAATACAATCAACACGAGCTAAAGGAATCAATTCCATAAGAAAATACTAAATTCTTAATCAAAAGTCAAAAAGTCAACTCAAAACTTGAACCCCCCCGGCCCACGTCTCGGAATCCAATAACAAATCCGGAAGCTCATTCAACCACGAGTCCAACCATACCAAATTTACCAAAATCTATCTCCATATCATCTCTCAAATCCCCAAATTAAACTCTCCAAATCCCTAGCCTCAGACTCCCGAAATTCCACCTCAAAAACACACAAACTAGGTGGGAAATTCAATGGGGAAACAATATTATTGAATAAAAATGATCACAAGTGACTTACCTAGTGAAACCCTTCGAAATCACTCTCATAAATTGCCTTAGACTGAGTTTGCAAAGTTCAAAATGAGAAAAATCACGGGTATTTAATGTTCTGCCAAGTGCCTCCGCACCTGCGGGACAAATATCGCACCTGCGAAATTGCTTTTGCGATAAGAGTTCCGATTTTGTGGAAGTCACTTAAGTCTACAGGGTCCGCACCTGCGGAAGCACTTCTGCTACCCTCGATCTGCTTCTGCGAAGACAACCTACTTTCCCCTTCTCCGCATCTGCGGAACCTTGCTCGTATCGTCGGGCTTGCAGATGCGAAAGACCCCTCGCACATGCGTTACACCCCAGCCCAACTCAGATTTGCTTCTCCGCTACATCAGCCGCACCTGCGTCCACCAGAAGGCTCCCAGATTCAGCAATGCTCTAAGTCTCATTTTTGATTCGATAACCATCTGAACCCCCCCCCCCAGGCCCCTGAGACCTCAACCAAACATGCCAACAAATCCTAAAATAAGATACAAACTTAGTAGAGCCCTGAAATCACATCAAACAATATCAAAAAAACGAATCGCACCCCAATTCAAGCCTAATGAAAACTAAGGAATTCCAACTTCTACAATCGATGTTGAAACATATCAAATCAAGTCCGATTAACCTCAAATTTTGAACACAAGTCATAAATAACACAGCGGACCTACTGCAAATCTCAGAACCACAATCTGAGCCTGGTAACTGCAAGGTCAACTCTTGGCCAAACTTCTCAATTTCAAAAACTTCTAATTTCCAACTTCCGCCATTTCAAGCCTTAATCAACTACGGGCCTCCAAATCACTATCCGGACACACTCCTAAGTCCAAAATCACCCAACGGAACTAACAAAACCATAAAATTTTATTCTGAAGTCGTTTACATATAAGTCAATATCCGGTCAACCTTTTCAATTTAAGTTTCCAACCTTGAGACTAAGTGTCTCATCGCATTCCAAAATATTCCCAGAACCGAATCAACTACCCTGATAAGTCACATAACAACAATTAAGCAAAAAATGAACAGTAAATAGGGGAATGGGGCTACAACACTCAAAACAATCGGTCGGGTCGTTACACATGGTTATATGTGTGATGTGTTATTTTGAATTTTATTATTCTTATTGCATAACTAATGATCTATTTAATGTGAATATCTATCGGATTCACCATATTTTCATTCAACCAACTTACTTCAATTTGAACTAAAACAAGTTAGGAGGACCGAATTATGTTGACTGGAAAAGGAACCTTGATATTGTCCTAACTACTAAAGGGTAAAAATTCGTAATAACTGAGGAGTGCCCATAAAAAATTGATGAAATGATATTGATGATCAAGTTAAGGCCTGGGTTAAGGCTGATGAGATAGGGCGATGTTACATTCTTGCATTTATGGCGAATATTTTACAATATCAACATCAGTCTATGGGGTCTGCTTATGACATGCTTGAAAGTCTCAAAGATATGCTCACAGAAAAAAAATGCGTGGCTAAGAAGACAACCATGATATCCCTTTAGAATACCAAGATGACTGAAGGATCATCGTTAGGGACCATGTTATGAAGACGATGGGTCTTCTGAATGAACTGGAGGTCCATGGAGTTGTGATTGATAAGGAATCTCAAGTTGAGATGGTCCGGCAGACTTTGCCTGACAGTTTTCAATAATTTTGTTTGAACTATAATAAGAACAAAATAGATTTGTCACCAACGAAATTGTTGAATGTGCTGCAAGCGGCAGAATCTATTATCAAACAGCAAAGCTCTAGTTGTGGCACTGAATGTTGAGAAAGCTTCAGTTTCTAAGCTGAGAGGAGATAAGAAAAGAAGAAGGCTCACAAGGTTTTGGCACTTGGAGGTGCGGTTGATGGTATGAAAAAGCCTAAAGGAAAGTGCTATCACTGTAAGCAACCTGAGGATCACAAAAAGCAATGTCCTGCCTATCTGGCCAAGTTGAATAAGCAAGGTAATTCAAATTTAAATGTCGTTGAAGCTTTTTTAGCGGATGTCTCTATCATGTTTTGGTGTATAGATTCAGGAGCCACTAATCATATTTGCACTACTTTGCAGTGGTTTCAGGAAACATTGCAGCTAAGTGAGAATGAAGTTTGCATTTTTCAAGCCAATGGCGAGCTAGCACTATCTTTCGCATTAGAATATATTAGAGTTTCGTTTAGTAGTGATAGAGTTTTATTTTTAAAATATGTTCTCTATGTACCTTCCATTACAAGGAATTTGATTTCGTTTTTGAAACTAATGGATGATGGTTATAATGTTTATTTTGCTAATAACTCTGCTGTTATTAAGTTTAATAAATATTTTTTATACGTTGCTGCTAGAGTAAATGACCTTTTTATACTTTATATCTCCTCGTATGCTACAACCAAAAGAATTAAATAATATTAATCTACCACATAAAAGAAACATATTTCTGAATTGAGTCAAACTTATTTGTGGCACTTATGTCTAGGTCATATAAATCTAAATACGATTTTGAGGTTGGTTTCAGGTGGATCTTTGAGTTCATTGAAAGTGGAGGCACTACAACATGTGAATCTATTTAGAAGGAAAAATAACCAAGATAAATTTTTCCTCAAAAGGAAATAGATCCAGTGATAAGTTGGAATTAATTCATTGAGATTTGTGTGGTCCTATAAAAATACAAGCAAGAGGTGATTTTGAGTACTTTGTGACTTTCACATATGATTACTTGAGATATGGATACATTTATCTGTTGCACCGTAAGACTGAATACTTTGAGAAATTCAAAGAATTTAAGACGGAAATGGAGAAACGACATGATAAACGTATCAAATCATTGCGATCTGATCGTGGTGGTGAATACCTTTCTGCAAAATTTATTAAATACTTATTAGATTATGGAATTACATCTTAATTGTCTGGTCTAGGAATACCACAACAAAATGGTATGGCAGAAAGAAGAAATAAAACATTTATGGAAATTGTTAAATCAATGTTAAGTTATTATGATTTGTTTTCTTCCTTTTGTGGATATGCTTTAGAAACAGCAAATTATATGCTAAATTTGGTTCCTTCAAAGTCAGTACCTTCAAGTCCAACAGAATTGTGGATCGGGCGCAAGCCCAATTTGCAGTATATTTGGGTTTGGGGTTTTCCAACACATATGCTGAAAAGAAGGTAATTGTTATGACAAATTGCCAAATTTTTAGAAGATGACTATTTAATGAACCACATTCTTAGAAGTAAACTATTTTTATAGGAATTAAGCAATAGAGTGACTAATGACTCATCTTTGGAACGTATCCCACAAATCAAAATTGATATACCGCTGCATTATTATAGTGGGAGAAATGTCAATAGGCAGCAGAACGCACAAGAGCAATTGCCTGACAGCTCACTACCCCAAAGTAGTAGGAGTAATATTAAGCAACCTCAAATTGTTGAGCAGCCTGAAATTATTGTGCAATATGTACTTGAGGAAAAGGTTAATGATATCCTAGCACCGCAAGGCATGGAGGATAATATTTAGGCTTCAGTTCCGGAAAATGATGTTGCGGTTCAACAACAAAATCAAACTGCACCTGTAGTGACTAGTCGTGATGGAACAATTATTAAAAGACTTCTCCAGTTGTGCTCTTGGGAGAATATATCGATAGAATTCCTGAAGAGCCTAATACAAAACATCTTAATTACGACGAAACACTACAGGATACAGACGTAGAAAAATGGGTTGTTACTATAAAATATGAAATAGAGTCCATGTACTCCAATCAAGGTTGAGACCTTGTAGAACCACCTACTGGAATCTATCCTCATTGGTTGTAGATGTATCTATATGAAAAAGAGAGGAGTGGATGGGAAAGTGCAAACTTTTAAAGTTAGGCTTGTTACAAAAGGCTTACTCAAAAATAAGGGATCAATTATGAGGAAACCTTTTCGCCTGTAGCCATTTTTAAATACATTAGGATTCTCTTATCTATCTCATTACCATTATGAGACTTGGAAAATGAATGTCAAGACGACTTTCCTTAATGGAAGTCTTGATGAGTGCATGTACTTGGCACAATCAGATGATTTCATAAAAAGTGACAATGAGCAGATGTTGTGTAAACTAAAGAAATTTATTTATGGATTAAACAGGCTTCTAGAGCATGGAATACTTGTTTTGACACAAAATTTTCGATTTTTGATCAATGTGACAACAATATTGTATCTATAAGAAGTGAGATGGAGATAAAGTTACATTTTTTATTTTGTACGTAGATGATATCTTACTCATAGGAAATAATATGAGCATGTCGAATTCAGTAAAGGAGTGGTTGTCCTCGCATTTTGATATGAAGGACTTAGGACAAGCGGCACATATCCTTGAGATCAAACTTATGCGAGATCGCAAGCAAAAGATATTAGGCTTATCCCAAGCACTTTATATTGATACTATTCTCACCAGGTTTAGCACGCAAGATTCCAAGAAAAGTTTTCATCCTTTTAGGCATGGAATCTCTTTGTCAAAGAATTAGTCCCTAAAAACGACTAATGAGATAGAAAATATGAAGGCGGTCCCTTATGCTTCTATTGTAGGGAGTCTCATATATTCTATGTTATGCACTAGACTTGATATCTGCTTTGTTGTTGGCATGGTTAGCATATTTCAATATAATCCTAGACAAGAACACTGGAATGCCGTTAAACATATAACCAAGTACCTGAGAAGGAATAGGAATTATATGTTGGTTTATCACTCAGGTGATCTTACACCCATTGGCTATACTGATTCAGATTTTCAGTCAGATAGAGATTCTAGAAAATCTACCCCGGGATATGTTTTTACCTTAGGAGGTGGATCCAAAAGTTGGAGGAGTATCAAGTAACCATGTGTTGTTGATTCCACCATGGAAGCCGAATATGTGGCTGCCTCTGAGGCAGCTAAAGAGGCCGTTTGGCTCGGAAACTTTCTAAAAGAGCTTAATGTAGTTCCTTCGGTTCAAGCACCAATTGTGCTTTATTGTGACAATAGTGGTGCAGTTGCAAACTCGAAGGAACCACGAAGCTATAAAGGAGTAAGCATGTTGAGCATAAATTTAATTCCGGACATAACTCAGAGAGGTGATGTAAATGTGTTGAACATTGCGTCAGAGAACAATTTGACAGACCCGTTTACAAAGAACTTGCTACAGAAGACTTTTGACAAGCATGTAGAAGGAATGGGTATTAGATTTATAGACGCATGATTATGAATCTAAGAGGGAGATTATTGGGATATATTATTAACCATGTGGTTTAGCTATAGTATGATATTTTATTCTTTATGGAATAATTGTTTATTTGATTTATACAATTCAATAAAGTATTATTTTAAATAGATCATTTGTTGCATGTCTGTCTTTTAATTATGTAGTAGACGATTTAGTGTATGGAGTATTAGCTCATACACTAAAGATTGGATTGCCGGATCTCATAATTAATAAATTATGTTTACAATCGAAGATATTGTTGGGAAAAATATCTTGATGATTGTAGCACAAAATTAAAGTATAATTTATCTTGATTATGGGAGTAATTTTACTCCAACTTCTTGTACTAGTATACTTAGTGTATATTGAACAGACCAAGTACATAAAAGATATTTTTGTGCTGAATATATAAAAAACAATTCTCTGATTCATTAAATAATCTTATACTACTAATATTGATATAGTTATTATAATCAATGTGATTTGTTTATTATTTTGTTTTATCAAAATGTAGTAGGGGTAGGCATAATACCGGCCGAATCGTAAATTTCGATTGTTAGATTTTGATTTAATCGGTTATTCGGTCGATGTGCATTTACAAATTATTAAATTTTGGTGTACGGCGGCGGGTTTTATGGTTTTGGTGCCTCGATTGTTCGATTAACCGAAAAATCAAACAATTATATATGGAACATAGTATTTACTAGTATGGGCTGGAACATATGGACTATGGAGGACTTTTGAAAGCCCAATTTGGAGTTTGGACTCAGTGTCCCTATTATCAATTATCATTAACAAATAAAATAAAAAGTAAATAAGTAAATAGTAATTGACTTGACTTTAGTGTGGGGAAAAGGGCCTAAACTACCCCTGTTATTTGATAAATGATTTACTTATAGGCTCCATCCATCTATCAGTCCAAAAATACACGTTCCGTCCATCTATTAATCCAAAAGTACATACTATATTAATTTTATTAATTAAAATACCCCTACATTTAACGGCAGACCAGTTGGACCTTCAAATTAATGTATTGGCGTCTTTTTACTGGGTCACGTGACACTTTTTTCCAAAAAAAAAAAACCTGAGTAAAACTAAAAAAACTACCATCAATTGTTTCAACATTTTCATTATTTGATGGGTTCAAAGTCGGATTCGGCTGAATTGGATAAAACTCAAATCTAAAAATCAATTCGGGAAAACACAATCAGAGAATTTAATTCTTTATTTTGTTTATTTTACTTTTATATTGATATATACAAACAAAGAGTTACACGAGGAATGTGTCAAAACATGAATGTGAGATTTCATCGTTAAGGAACTAAATAAACACTTTGTTCATCGTTTACAGGAGATTTGTGCAGCTGTTGAAGGAAAATCCAAGAAATCCTCCGATGGATTAACCATTTGGACTTGTAGAGAGAGAAAAAAGATTTTAAAGAGAAAAAGACACAATATTTCAGAAATGGCAGAAGAACGACATCTGATTGATTTTTTAGACACAAATCACGCATCAATTTAGTCCATATGTCTACTTGTATAACTCAAAGCTCTTCAAGTATCAAATTAAATTTATAATTCAAGTGCTTTATGCCCTCATCTTTTGTACTACAATTTGTTCGCGAGTATCTTGGAAGTGGCGAAGAAGAAAATATACCTGTGAGGAAAAGGGGTAGACCATACAAGTTATGTAAGGATGAAACCGAGGAGGAAGAAGAAGCCGGAAAGGCTTTTTTTAACTCGGATTGTAAATAAAATAGGGCAGGTTCAGTTTACGGGCACTAAACCCATATGTGTTGTCTGACCCAAAATGCCACGTGGCCCAATAAAAATATGCCACCTCATTAAATAGAAGGCATACAGGTTCTTCCATTAGTCGCGGGGTAATTTTATTAATAAAATTAACGACGTGTACTTTTTTGGACGAATAGGTGGATGGAGGACAACTGTAAACCATTTAGTAAATGATAGGGGTAGTTTTGGCCCTTTTCTGCTTTAGTTAGTCTTTACTCTTTAATATTAACGAAGACCAACAGTCCAACACCCCTAATGTTCATATTTTTCATTTTAGGGTTCACTTCACTTCACTCTTCTGAGTTACAACTGGCGCCTACCGCTACTCATCCGAGTGGCCGAATCTGACTGTCGTCGGTCTTATTCTCTTTCGAGTTCCAACTGTCGTTGATCCGCCGGCCTTCACTATTACTTCGTCGCTCTTATTCTCTATCGTTGATCAAATGTCTCTACCCATTGCCCAGATGGAAACAGTAGTCACATATTGTGTGTGTGTTTTTATATATTGGCTTTTTGCTTTCTTTGTAGTAAGATGATTTTTGACTTTTTACTTACTACTTACTAATGTTGTCTGGAAATTGTAATTCCACTTAAGGAGTGAAAGTGCACGTCCTTAATGTTTTAGTTCACTGAAGGTACACGTCTTTAAGAAAATAATGCAGTTGGTCCTTAATGTTTCTTCTTAAGTGAAGCTTCAAATTTCACAAGCAAATACATTAGCTATATTTTTGTTAAGCTAGTTTCAATCCAAAATGACCTTGTAAAAAGGTTTGTTGGGTCTTAATGTTGATAAACTAGGACAATAACCGACTGAGCAAAAATTGAAAACCAATTGAATCCTAGTTTCAAACACCAAACCAATCGAAGTTATATTGGTTCAGTTGTCGGTGCACCAAATCAATAATCGATTACTGAACAAACCGAACCTAACTTCTTGCAAACCGCACCGCACCGATCAATGCCCATTCCTAATACGTAGAACTCTATTTTGAGTTAGTTTATTTCTAATAGGTTAGACAATAACGAATGTTATTTGTGAAATGATAATTAGTTGATAGAATCTATAACTCGATCTTGAGTTTGATAATATCTATTTATGTAAGCTTATAAATTTTCATGTGAAAACCCGACCGGTAAATATTTTATCGGTCACATGAAATAGTTTAAGCGGAATTATAAATAATTTAATTAGTTGATTAAATTAGATTATTAGTGATTTAGTTTATTAACTGGTATGTGTAATCTTAACATGGGAAGTTAAAATAAGTGTTGGTGAATTTCGAAATTCATATTGAGGAGTTCAATTGCAGTTTTTTAGTAGAGTAAATTGTGATTAATTATAGTAAGATTTAATTCTTCCAAATTTTGAATTAATACTATAATTGGTAGCTTCTTATTATTTTTGTGGTCCCTGCTATACCTAGTAAAACCTTGATAAATTTGGGAAGAAAGTTACTTGGAAAAAAAGTTCTCTATTTGAGTTGGACTAGGATTCTACTACCCTAGGTGAATCCTACATGTTTTTGGGCCTAATTTTGTGTGCTACAAATTGAAGACTAGGTTCAACTAATAACTTACTCTTTAGAGTAGTAATATTTACACACACAAGTATTTTCATCTAAGGCTTACTAGGAGTATAGCAGAAGATTGCAGTCATGAATTCTTTCCATGTGAACGAGTTGTGCAATAGTTTTGAGATATTAGTGCTTCTAATCTCTCTAATTAAATCATTGTCTAAGATTACATGTTTGTGATACTTGTGTTTATGCTTGCTTCCATTGCACATGTTCTAACATTGAGTTCCAACATTGGCTATTTAGAAATGAAAAAGTCTTATCATATGGTCTTAGACAATTCTTACTTCATGAGTTAGCTTTTGATGTTGAATTAAGCTCAATGCCCATTATCTTTTCATGCTATCAGAACTAGACTCATCAACTCAGTTTAACCAATATTGTAACCCCATATTATATTATGCACGCACAAGTTGACAGATTTGGTCCTGCAGGGAGGAGAGGGGAAGGTGTTGAGCTTGCACAACAACTGTTTAGAGACGAGAAGAAGGTCTTGTTATATCCGTTTTCTGAAAATGATGATGTAAGGTTGCAGGGGGGCCCGTCCATAAAGCAGGTAAAATAACTGCTTTAGGCCTCATATTTGTGGAGGCTCCCTTTTTTTTCAACACCTAATAGGCTATATATAAATTTTAAAAAAAATTATGTAAAGTGAAAAAATTTGATTTCTTTATTTAACAAATAAAGAGATGAAGAATTTGCAATTGCTTTGATTTCTGCCAAGGAAATGGTATTTGAAATTAATATCGAACCTGAATTTCATAAAAACGTGTATATATAGGAAGAAACAATTTGAGGAGAATGTTAATAGTGAAATCTAAAAATTTCTCGAAAAGTCCTTTAGAGTTGATTACTTTTTATACATACGCTCTCTGGTCCATAATAAATGACTTTTTAACCTTTGTTGTGCCCTTAAGAAAAACTGACTCCTAGAACAAAAATATATTTTGACTGAATTATCTTTAATTAATATTTGTATGTTGTTAACTTGACACATTAAAATATGTAAATAAGGATAAATTTTGAAAAAATAAAGTTAATTCCTTCTCGGTTATATAAAAGGACATTTATTTTGAATCAAAATAAAAGCCAAAAAAATCACTTAGTATGGATCGTAGAGAGTAGTAGACAAGGTTATTTTTTCACTTTAAAATAGATTTGAACAATTAGAGGCATATGAAAATATTTTTGATTTTCTATTTAGTGGTAAAAACTAGATCACTAGTTGATAGAAAGTTGAAAAAATATTGCTTTCATCTTGAATGCTCATTAAATCATAATAATCAATCCGATATTGATAGTTTAGATTTATTTTCTGAATTAAAAATATTAAGAAAATAGTACAATTAGAAGATAACAATTTAATTGATATACTCAATCAAATAAAAATGCTTAATTATTTTCCAAATGCCCATGTTTATTACTTATAGAATAATGTTAATAACTCCTATTACCGTTGCTTCAGCAGAAAAAAAGTGTTTCAAAATTAAAATTGATAAAATCTTATCTAAGATCAACAATGTCTCAAAAATATTAATGAATTAGCTAAATTATCAATTGAGAAAGACTTATTAGGAGAAGTTGATTATAAAAAATTAATAAAACTTTGCATCTAAAAAAAAATTAAAAAAAAGACTTCAAATAAAAAAGATATTTTTTATTCATAAAAAAGTTAAGACCCCTCATAAATTTTGACTTTAGGTCACGAAATTAATCGGGTCCCCCCGTAAGGTTGCCTTTGTTTGCATGCCACAATTTAACTTCGACCAATTACACGTGAATTATGGCACCTCCCATTGCATAGAAGTTTATTAATAACAAATTTACCTTCAAGGAAGAGGAAAAATTAAATAAGCTGTTAAAAGTTGTTCATTTTTCACTCAATTTTTATTTAAATATATTCTCTTAAGGATTTTGTTTACAGGTTTCTTTTAGCTGATGATTAACTGATTAAGGGGTTTAAGGTTGGACCTTTTACTTTGAAAATTAAACTTTATAGGAAAAGCCCAAAGACAAAACAGTCACTATTTCTTCTCTGGACCACTTTATCTGGTAGGCATGTGCAACGATCATGCAAATTGATAATCCAACTATAATCCTTCTACTAATTTTTACTTCTAATCACTATATAATACTCCATTCGTTTCCGTTGATGTGAATTTGACTTGTTTAGGACCATGTTGGACTTTAAAGTCATTGGGCTTTAAATACAAGGAGTGTGAATTGGAAAATATGGGAAATAAAATAAAGGGAAATAAAAATTTGAATCAAGTAAGCTTTGTCATGAACTTTGTACCATATTGATGAAAGACAACTACACTTATGTGTATAAATATAGAGTCACTTCTTAGAGCTCTTAAAAGGAGTTGAAGAGAATGAACCCTCGCGCCGTCGTCGTCGCTCGGCTTGGCTTCGGATATGATCGATAAGATTATTTTTGGATAAAAGTTATTTAATTAATTAATTAAGTGCTAGTCAGTTCATTAACGGAATTAACTGAAACGTAAAATTCAAACGCTGCCTTTCCGTTCTGAACAGACACCTCTTCTTGAACAGACATCACACTGCCTATAAATTCCGAGGCATGGCTTCCTTTTCATTCACTGAAAAATATTTTGCTCCGTTCTTTGAGTTCGTTGATATCCTGCAATTAGTATTGCCACTGTTGCAGGAAGGTTTATTCCGTTACATCCTGAGAGGATTTAATCCATTACCTTGGCAACTTGTGAGCGGGTTAAAATTTCTTAAGGACGCACAAGGAAATTGTGGACTCGAAATATTTCATACCATTTACAGATTTTCTGTTTCTTCTAACAGTTTGTTTTAACACAGTATCGATAATAGACCATAAATTTCGAAAAAAAAAAAAAAATTAAACTCTGTACCCAGTCAAACATGTTCATATAAATTGAAACGGAACGGAACGAAATGGAGGGAGTATAAGCTTTCTTTATTACTCCTTCAATGGTCCTTTTGTCCCTTTCTGTTATAAAATGTTGGTGAAATCCCTTCTTTTCAAGTAACGTTGACTGACTTTGACTAAACACTATCATTACCCCCTTATTCTCCACCCCTCTATATAAAACCCTAACACCAAGTAAAGCATTTGCATAATCATTTTTTACAAGTACATAATTTACAACTTATATAGTAACTTGATAAGTTCATTTACACTATCAGATGTTTTATAAAATGATTATATGTAACTATTGAATACAATATATAGGATCAGTATGCTGAAGAACAGAGCTGGTACTCCGTTATAACAAGTTAGAGTAAAATTCTTTTACATTATTCATGTATATAACTGTTTATTTTATTGATTTCGAATGGTCCATAGAGCCACGTAAGCAAATAATATAAGGCTTTTTAGGGTTATGATGATAGTGGATTTTAGTACATTAGTACGTCTTTTAACAAACTTTTTTAAAGTTCACGCGCTACTACTGCGCAGTTTTCTATGATGTGCGTGGAAGCATCTAGCTTAAGATTAGAAATGCGGCTGACGAAGAACAACAATTTGCCCACCTTCGCCTTGAGAGGAGTCCCAAGTAAGTTAAATTTGGACATATAGAACCAAAATAAGTCAAAAAAAAAACATAAAACGGAATTATGTATAACGCTACAATATGCGTTATACATTAGCGGTAACTGTGTCGTTAGTGTATAGCGCCACATACTATGGCGTTATACATACTGAATTTGTCTGACACAGGTATAACGCCATAGTATGTGACGTTATACCTATTTGTATAGGTAAAACGCCTTATACTGTGGCGTTATACCTGCTTCCTGGGCCCACCAATAATTCAAAAAGCGTATAGTGCTTACTGCATTGGCGCTATACAATTAAAAAAAAAAATTCCCCGGCCAAGCATTCTATATAAAGTGGTTAGAATTGCATTTCATTCAATCACAAAAAAATTTCAACTCTTGATCAAACGTTTATTGTTGTTAAAATTCTCAAGCATTTTTTCATTATGTCTGAAGAGCGTAGAATACGAGTTTCATTATATTGGGGGGGTGAGGTTGTGATGGAGAATAACTCTGTGGGCTACAATTTACCTGCTCAGTGTCATGTTAAATTTCCACTAACCATGGAGTACGATAAATTGATATCGTTGTTATGCAAAAAAATGGGTGTGAGCAAACGTTCAGTGTTACTTAAAGTAACCGGACGATATCCGTATTCCGTCACTCCGCAAGGGGTTGCTTTTTACTCGGAGTTTAACATCGACGATGATGAAACTTTGAGTGATTTTCTGAGGACTCCGGATGAATGTCGGGAATTTCTTTTAATCACAATGTTGGAGATGTACGTGAAGGTTGTAGACGTTCCAAAAAACGAGGTTGTGCGTAGTAGAGATACCCCCCAGTCATCGGGTGGTTATTCTGGAGCAGTTTTTGCCGGACAGGTTCCGGATGAAAGACTTTTCTTTGATTTAAACTTATCACCGCCGGGGAATGAGGAGGGAGAAAATAATTTCTATCCTTCTTTCCAACATTCACAAGACGAGTGGTAAATTTATGCTATGTTTTCTGTTAATTATGTATATTTTTAGTGTATTGGATTTGTATTAACGCTTATATATTGAATAGGGGGTACCGGCCGGATATGAATTTTACAAGTGGCCCATCCGGTAGTCATCACCCAATTGAAAACGTCCATCATGGAATTTCATCACATTACGACTTGTAAGTCAAGTTATATAGCTATATGAAAAGTATTTATTAAATTCAGTAGCTTATATTTTTTTTGGTTGTGTAGTGCAAACGAGCAAGTTGAACCACCCGTACTCACTCAATTGCCCGAAAATGACGTATTACATCGGGATCTGGCTGATGCACAGAGTGTGGAACATAATAGTGATTACGACAACAATGCCGATGAATCCGGAGATGAGACACCTTTTCCTCGTGAAGATGGTGATGATGAGGATGAGGGGGAAGGACCCGATTTGAAGAGACCCCCACCTAGACGAAGAGTGTATGAGCCCGAGGTGCCGTTTCATTCAAGGGAGATTCCTTACATTGATAAGTTGCCAAGCGAGCGGGATGTGGAAGCTCTCACAAGGGATTTTGATGAAATCCGGGCAGCAATGTGGGATGAGTCTAGACCAACGGTGCTTGCAAAGGGGATGCTTTTCCCCGATAAAGCGCGCGTAAGCAGGGCTTGTAAAATGAACAATGTAAAAGAATGTCGTGAGATGCAGGTAATGGAGTCAAGTCCGGATGTATACAATGTTGTTTGCCGCATGTGGTTTTGGCCATGTCCTTGGGTGTTGCGTGCGTCCAAGAAGAAGACAGGTATGTGAAAAAGTGGGTAAATACATTCTCATCCACACATGTGAAATGGACACATTCAAAGGTAATCACTTCAACTTGGATACTGACTTGATTTCTCTAGTACTTATTCCGCACATCGAAGCGTCCATAAGGTATAAAATCAAAGAGTGCATTACAGCAGTCCAGCAGGAATATGGACATACCATTACGAGAAGAAAGGCATTTCTTGGGCGCAAACGAGCATTTGAAATTGTCTACGGTAACTGGTATAAGTCTTTTGCAAGTCTACCAAAGTACATGGCCGCACTGCAGCACTTTAATCCGGAACAGTCGTTGAATGGAAGCTTGAGTGGAGTTCTGGAACACCAGAATACATATTCAATTACGTGTTCTTGGCGTTTAATCCAACAATTGACGGTTTTTCGCATTGCCGGCCCGTAATATCCATAGAAGGAACTCATGTCTATGGAAAGTACGATATCAAGCTTTTGATAGTCGTGCCAGTGGATGCTAATGGCCAGATATTTCCTCTGGCTTTTGCTGTTTGTGCCAATGAAAGCACAGAGACGTGGACGCTGTTTTTGAACCACCTGAAAGAGCAAGAGCACGTTGTGAAACAGCGTTCAGGTATTTGTCTAATATCTGATCGTCATGGTGGTATATTACGTTCTGTGGATAACTTGCATGTATGGCAAGAGCCTTATGCATACCACCATTACTGTGTGAGGCACTTTAAGGCCAATTTTTAGAAGGTATATTCCAAGAAGGATCTACATGATTTGATGTGGATGGCAGCAACGGACCACCAACAACATAAATTCCGGAGGCATATGGAATCGATTAAGCAAGAAGACGAGGCAGCCTATTGTTGGCTAATGCGACATAACTCTGAAAAGTGGACTTTGCATACGGATGGTGGCAGACGATGGGGAGTTCTTACTACAAACGTGTC